>VYZR01091907.1:0-12695 GCA_013400675.1 Oxylabes madagascariensis
AAAAAAAAAAAAAAACCCACGAGAAAAAAAGTGAAGTTGTGTCTCAAAGAGGAGTTCTGTGTTTTCCATTTTTCAGCATGAGCTCTGCTGGAATGAGAGCCTGGAAAGGAGGCATGGCTGGGGCCAGCAGCAAGGCCTGAGTAATAACAGGTGCACTTTGCCTGAACTGTAGGGAAAACCCAGCCTGGAGAGGTGCTCTGGAGGGAAAAGGTGAGAGTTTCTTGGAGCCCTGCCACCAGCAAACACTCCTGTAAATCCCACTGCCCCTGCTCTGCTGGGTGCCCTCATCCACAAGCTGATAAGAGATAGGGCAAGAAAAGTGTTCCAGGTGACATCCAGCAAGTCAGCTCACTCACGTGCCATCGATCCCACGCCATCCCAAGCTTAATTCCCCCTCAAAGCTCTCCATTCCCTGCATGAGGAAAACACAGCACCTTCACATCTCTCCTTGCAGTTACTTTGTCACTGAATCCACACGAGCCAAGCCACTGATGTCCCAGTTCAACTGGATTTAACAACTGGGTTTTAATCCCACGCTCCCCCCCATCCATGGGAAGTTCTTTGGGGCAGCCACGGTAATAGGGATGCTTAGAGCAACAGGGCAGGAGCCTGACTACTGTGATAAACCCAAAATTAGAGCTTCCAAACCCCTTCCTAAAAGGGATCAAAACCAATCAATCCAGCAACGGCCTGGCACGGTCATTTGTGCAGTGGGATGGCACAGCACAAAAGCTTTGCTCACTCAGGAAGAGAAGCTGGACTGCTGCCTGTCTGTCCAGCTCCAATTGTTCCCACACTTCATAATTAAGGGCTAGAATTCACCCTTTTTCCAATGCCAAACCCCAAAAGGCTCGTAACAAAACCATTCTAAACACTAAATGGGAGCTACTGCTGAACCAACTGTAATAGTTCGGATTTCCTCTCCTTGCTCCAACACTGTTGGATGAAGGAGACACAGAGAAACTAATATTTAATGTTCTTGCAGAGGGATTTGTGCTCAGCCTCCCCGTAGCACAGCCAGAAGCCTGAAGCTTAAACAGGTCTTTACCCTGGTATCACAAAATGACAACCCCAGTCATTCCAGCAACAAGATTTTCCCATTATTTCTGTTCACTGTGCTGTTCCACACAGCTATACAAAGAGGTTGGACCACTGACAAAAAAACAACAAAAAAAAAAGCTTCGTTAACCTCTCAGTGACTCGACAATCCTATTGTTGAACAGCAATGGACAAAAGGAGAAGCCAGCAGCAGACGGATGCTCTCATCCATCCAAATTCCTAGAGGAAAATGAAATTGAGCTGTGCTGGGAACAGACTGCAAGGCAGAGGAGAGTTGTTAGCTCAGAGGGAAATCAAAACTTCAGTGATTGTGAATCATATCAGATCTAGATGCTTTCATGTGGTTTCTTCTAACTACCTGGAGTCTCATGACATTATTTATTGCACACATTATGTCTAAGCAGTTGAGTGATTTCAGTTGTCTCAGAAGAGAAAACGTGCGATTGCTGTATCAAAATTACTGTCAGTGTGGCACAGATGTAGCTAAATGAGAGCATCAGAAGGCAGCAAGTGAAACAAGATTGCTGCACCCCATCGTCAGACTGAGTCTTGATAATTCCTCAGCTGCAAACGGGAGGAATCAACAGGGAAGATCTTTCTTCTTTGTCACCACACACAGTACAATAAAAGAATGGGGGGGGAAAAAGTATCTGTCAGTTAAACAACCAAAGTTCACAGAGTGATAATACATTTTCAAATGTGCCAAGAGTTTAAAACTCAGGGGCATGCAGTTAGTTTCTCGACCCCAAGATTTTAAAAGGGCAGCTTCAATTTAGGCTGGATGACTGGAGGAACAGAGACTAAGCACAGAGAAGTCAAAGTTCCTGTAAGCTGACAGAGGCATCATAAATGAAATTATCACCAACATGCACAACTACCAAAATAGAATTTAGGGAGTACTACGAGGCTGGAATTGCCTCCTCTTCAGCCTACGCAGCCTGGTAAGCACTGCATCAGCAGGTCTATTTTTACTTTTAATACTCTACACCACAGTCGTGGGTCAGAAAGACACAAAAACTCTGGAAAATCAGAACAATCAGGCATGACTTGCTGCCCTCCCTTCCTCTGTGCACGAACTGCTCTGCTGCCCTGAACTGCACCCAAGGAACAGGACCCTGCCCAGCTTCCTCTGCTCCCACCTTGCAGGGAGGGGCTGAAGCCAGAGGACAATGCTGGCGTGGGAACAAACGGGCAGCGATGGGCCATGGCTGCATTTTGGCTTCAAGTCGGGAAAACACTCTCAATCCTCAATCCAATAAGGTGCTCAGGGCTCTAAGGGTCAATCTGCAGCCTCTGCATGGAGCAGGGGCACTGTGTTTTATCTCATTCTTTTTGCTGGTAGCAATCAATGAGTTTTAATCCATAGTCACATTAGGAACGATATCTCCAAAGAGGGCTGGATTTTATTTCAACTGTGCATTAAATTTGAAATCATTTGCTAGATTAAAGCATTGTTCACACTCTACTTACAAACCTTCTGAACACAGGGAATGTTTAGAGGCATGCTCAGGACTGAATTTGGACCACACAAGGTTCTGCTGGTGATGGGGCTTCCTACAGCACTGATATTATGACTTTCTGCTCCAGCAGAAATTTACACTGGCTGAACAAACTTCCATCACGAAAACTTCCACTGTAGGTATGAGTTAGTTTGACTGCTCCATAGCAAAGCTGTCCTTCAACATTTATCCTAAAGCACGTTATCATGCAGGCATAAAGACAGCGCTTCTATATCCAAGCCAGATCCCTTATGTTACAGAACATGGTGCTGTTAATACTGTTAGAAATAAAGTTTCAAAATAGTTTAGGAACAAAAGAGGCTTTAGAAGCAATCCCTGCAGCACTGGCACCATACAAGTTACACCAGTGCATTTCAAAGTATAAATTGCATCACGAGCTGGAACTTCTAACTCTATTTAAAAGCACAACATGAAGTTTTAGAAATTGCTGCTGAACTGTGGTCATTTCCCTGCTGAGGCAGGTGAAGCGTTAAGGCCTTTCTCTATCTCCTTTGAGACACTGCACATATCTCATTTATGAAGGGCAGCACTAAGAGCTCACCTCATCATCCATCCAAAACACCTCCTGCACCACAAAAAGAATTTCACCAGCCACAGCTCCGCTGAGATGCCATCCTTTCAGCTTCATAACAAGATGTGCTCCTGAACAGCAGCACCACACATTCCTCCCCACAAGGTTTCTTTTCACCTTGTTAACCTCTCTGTGCTTCACTGACCAGCCTGCTGAAGGCACTCACAGCTGAAGAAATGATACGCTGCTGGTGTCATCCCGTGGTGTCATCACCGCATCCTTTAGGCTCTGGCAGGCAGCTTAAGAAGGTCACATGTGCTCAGGAATCAGTGCAGTGTTTCAGCAGACCCCGAGGCAATATTCGCCTCTTGAAACACCCAGAGGAGGGGACCAGACTCCCCTCCAGCAGCAGGGAAAAGGCTCCAGCTCCTCCAGAGACTTAATGCTCGAATCACACCAGAGCCACATAGTGAAGGAGCTCGCTTTTACCACCTTCCTCATTTAGCTGTTGATGCCCCAGGTGAGTGATGCTGAGGGTTGCTAATGTTCCTCTGAGCAGCAGCAGCCCAGGAGATGTTGCAACCCTCCCAACTGGTCCCAGTTCCACAATCCAGTTCACTGCATAACCCCACACACAGTGCAATTCTGAGAGCTGGGCAACACCACACGAGAGCCCCGCAAAAGGCGTGTTCAAAGCACATCTCTGAAGTTTGCCTGGTTCTTTCCACTTGTGACCATAAGCACCAAGACTGCAGGAGTCTCTTAAAGAAACTGCAAACATTGAAATTCATATTTGAAGAGTTTTGAGTTCAAGAACCCAACATCCCAGAGTTCTGCCCCCAAAACGGCCTAACACAAGCACACACACCCGCCCCAACGCACTCAGCACTGAACTCAAGAACATGCCAGGTTGTTAAAAAGGCCTAAAAATGCTCAGCAACAGAAATGCAGAGTAATTGAGGTCATTTCTCTCACGCTTCTCTGGGTTCTCACTCCCTTTGCTTTGCTGTCCCACAATCTGCTCCTCCTTTGGCAGGCAAGAATTGAACAAACACTTCATTGCAATCACACAGATCTAAACTTATTTGCCTCCAACTTAAGTTACATCTCAAACTATTACTCTAGTAGCCTGTACTGCCAAGCAGGGATTAAAAAAATCTACTTAGAAATAGGTACACCAGACCTGAAGCCAAAAAATTCTTCTTTTGGCACACAAACAGCACAGGAAAAAAGGTAGAAACTTGGAGATGGAGGAGGAGGGGCCAAAAAAGGCAGGATTGTAATGGAAACATCTGATCAAGAATTTTCACAAGCCTTTAAAACTTCTGAAACCCAACCCCTTCGCCAGCACTTCTCACATGCCTCAGACTGCAGACCATGTTATGCAAGTTCTAATTGTGCCTGCACAGCCCTCCCTCCCACCCACGGGCTCTGCACCTCAGCCAGCCCCTGTGTGGAAGTACACTGAGGCAGAGAAGAACCCTCCCACACCTGGCCTGGGGTGCTGCCACCTGAGCAAAGAAAGCCTGGCCTTGTTGGGCATCTTAAACCAGGCTCTAACCCCTTAAAAGCTGCTAAAACCCCCTCTGGTTTTACATGCACTGACCAAGCTGTAAAAGGGTTCACTAAATTTAGCACGCAATCCAATCCTAGCAGCAGTGTAGCACAGGCTGAAGATATGGAAGTGACCTTAGGCGAAGGTAACAAGGAAAAACTTTCAGTACTCCCATTGAGCTGCCTTGGGGAAGCCCAGAGAACCCAATAAAATCCTACCAAAACCTCCATAAATCCTCCAGGCAGCTCGATGATGGCTTTGAGATGCCACCTCCGCTTCTCTTCTGGACAATGCTGCTCATTGTCCATGCTGGGGACAGGGAGGAACCTTCTTAGCACGCTTCAGGGCAAACAATTCTCCATGAGCTTGGAGAAGTGAAGTTTGATGGACCTCCACCATCACTGCTGCAAACACAAAACCAGGCAGCATGAAGAGATAAAGCAGCACAGTCCTTTGTCCTTCCATCACAGCTGGAGCCACACGTGCTGCCAACAGGTGTTGAACCAAGCAAAGGTCAGTAGGTGTGACAGGAGACACAGCAGTGACCCGTAAACTCCATTTTCTGCCAGTTCCCAGCACCACATCCCCTGAGAATTGCATCCCCTGCTCCAAGGACAGGACGCAGAGTCTCCCTGGAGAACAGCAAACTAAAGGAGGCAAAAGAGTTCCCACCTAGTCCTGGGGGGGAAAGGGCCCTTCCTGGCACAGCACCCTAAACTCCAGTCACTTCCCAGATCTGAAAATGCCCTGTAAAAGCTCCAGTGGCTATGAGCTGCTGTAGCCATGGTGATGCTCTCAGGTACACCTGGAGCTGCAGCAGAGATGCTGTAACTGGTTTCACGGACCTGTCCTCACACAGAATTAAAGGCAATGCCTACGTGAAAGCCAAGTTGGGATGTCCACTTGCAACATTAAGTGATGACCTAAGAGGGCAAAGCACCACTAAACACTAAGACAAACCAGTTTGGGAGGCCAGAAGCAGCCTCAGTTTCAGGGGCCAGGCCTGGCTCCCACCCACACCAGAGAACAGACCCTGGAAGGAAGGGGCACGTGGGAACAGTCCTGGTTGCTGCAGGAAAGCAGTTTTGTGTCGTATCACAGAACAGTTTGGGTTGGAAGGGACCTTAAAGATCATCACATTCCAACCCCCTGCCATGGAGCAACTATCCCAGGTTGCTCCAAGCCCTGTGCAACCTGGCCTTGAACACTTCCAGGGATGGGGCAGCCACAGCTTCTCTGGGCAACCTGTGCCAGGGCCTCACACCCTCACAGGGAACAATTCCTTCCTAATATCTAATCTAAATCTCTCCTCCCTTTGTTTAAATCCATTCCCCCTTGTCCTGTCACTGTCTGACAATGCAGCTCACCCACCAGCTGACTGCCAGGGGTTCAGGTCACAGAGGAGACCAAGGAAAAGGTGCCACCAGCTGCTCTGCTGGTGACCTCCTGGCAACCTCACCTGCAGGTGCTTGGCCTCTGCTTTTCCTTCTGTAAAATGGGCAGGTAAGTGCCATGCCAGAGCCTGGCAGCAGCACAGGGCAGGTGCCTGATGGAGGAACACCCATGTGAGCCAAATGACATCAGCTTAAACACTCCTGCCACGCAGCACTTCCCACCCAAGGCCTGGGAACCCATCACTTCCTCCAATAAATTGGACTTTTTAATTTGTTGTCATCAAGTGTAGACTTTCCAACTTAAAACCCCACAGCTAATTGGCTGGGAAAGAAAAGTAGTCACGGCCAGTGGTCAGATCAAACCAGTAATAATTAAAATGAGGAGCTGACTGATATTATAGGCTCTCTTATGAGTCAGTCATGATCCAGTCCAATCCTGGCAAGCTCCCTGAAGAGCTATACCTTGTGCAATAGCTTAGTCATCATCTTCCTTGACAGCTACGCACTTACAAACAGATTTTGAGTACACTCACATCTTCCCATGAAAATTTTCCTCTCTGTCCTAGTGCAGTCAGGACAGAGCAGAGCTGTGCCTGAGTGGGCAGCTTGTCCCTTGCAGGGGAGGAGATAAAGCTTTTATCTCCCAGACTCAACAACTTCCTTCCTGCGTGGTTGCAGGAGGACAAAAGACACCTTTTCACACCACGGACAGGAATGAGATGTTCTAAAATCTGCCACAACCCTGAAATAAAATACCCTGCTTATCGTTTTCAGTCCATACAGGAGAGTGTAAAACAGAACTAAGCCAGCATTTCTTCTACAAGGAACTTGCAGGGTGGGATTTGGAAGCAAAAGAATAAGGAGCCCAAAATAACTCGGGTTGAGTTTATATTGCTCTGGCAGCTAAGCAAAAGTTGGTAACACTGGACTGAGGTACTTCCCCTCTGCAGGATGAGAGCTGGATTGTTTTTGGAAGCACCATGAATCACGGGCATAAATATACCAGGCTTTAAGAGCCTTTGACACCCACGTAATTCTGAACTCCAGCTTGATTTTCCCTGGGTCATTCAACACATGCTCAGTGAGCTGGACACCACACAGACAGGCTGAGAAGGTCACCTGCTCAATTAATAGGTGTAATCCCAAAATCAGAACTTGTGTTTTGCTGAATAACATCAACACACCTCTTCCGAGAGAAAAGAGCCTTCCCTGATGCTCCATTAGTCATTCAAGTGCAACTTGAAGGAAAACAGGAGTTTTGCTCTATTTCCTCAACTTCACAGCATAAAAGGGCTTAAAGATGCTTCCTGCAGCAGGGGAGCTGTGATGCAGCAACTTCAGCAGAGCAATGATTTGCAGGATTGCCTGGCTGTAAGCAGATCCAGACGGGAAAGCCAGGCAGAGGGATCAGCCAGAAGGAAAAGTGTCCAATGGAAAAAGAGAAAAAGAACCCTGCAAGAAGAGTTGTTCCCTGTTTTTTTCACTACCACTGAAAATCCTGCACACCTGAGAGCAACCCCAGCAAAGAGCTGTAAATGCAAGCAGAGGACAACACTACTTATAACAGGGATTATTAGTGCAACAAAATGAGGAGCTTGTCCGCTTGAATGATTTACAGACACTTTCTCAAAGTTACAATGCAGCCCCACTGATGCACCAGCAAGATAAGCTTTCATTTGAAACAGAAAAAAAATGCTATTCCTCTAAATAAATCTTCATGGGAAGAAAAGGGGAAGAAACTACTTTTAGTTCTCTTCAGTAACAGCAATTTAGAGCGGCAGATTTTGGTAAGCAGGGTGGCCACAAAGCACTAACATAACAGAACATTGTAGAAAAGAAGAAGGAGAGCTGCAAAGAAGTAGCTCTCTTCATTACCCCACAAATCTTACAGCTCCTGCCCCCCTCCTCTCCCTCCCACCCCACACTCATTCCACAGCAAAACTCAAGGCTTGAAGCACCCAAACTACTTCTCTGCCATCACATAGTGGCAAGGAGATAACGTTCTTTATTTGTGTTCGCACAGTTGGAGATTGTTCCCAGAGTTTTCATGTAACTGATACCATTCCTCTTTTTCCCTGTTTTCTACAGTATCTAAGAGACTTTAAAAAAAAACAACCCTCACCTCTAGTTAAATTGGAAACATTAAAAAGGATCATGAGATTTGCACTCTGTAGCACCTCAGATTATTAGAGTTTCCACTTCCCCTTCCAACTCCACAGCAAGCTTCAATCAAAGAATCTTCATATTTGGGTGGACTTTGGTATTTCTTGTACGAAGACACTGGAGCATCCAGCCTGACAAGATGGCCAAGGCAGAGGAATTTATGCACTCCCAGGAGATCTCTGTTTAATTCTGCTGTATGGAGAGATCCTGCACCAAGCCTGCCCTCTGCCCAGGACCTATATTTAGGGACCGAGCTGACCCGGCAGTGCCCCCATAAGCTCATTTATCGAGATTCACTTATTCATTCTAATATAATCTAATTAGATGCAGCAGTCCTGTACACAGGCATGGCAGTGACCAGGAGAGGACGAGTTCAAACACAGGGAACGCAGCCCAGGTGCTACTTAAGTTCTCACACAGAGGGGAAAAAGATCCCTTGCAGAGGAATTGCAGATACCTGTGCACTATCTCAGAGCAGCACCTGACCCATTCTGCTTCTTCCCTCCATCAGGGAAAAAACAATTCCTCAGCTGGAAGCAGCAGAGTACAGATCAATGCATGGTGCTTATCCATGAAAGGGCTGCTGCTCCTGCTCTGAAATCACTGGAAATGGGGGCAAAAAAAAAAAGCAGGAATCAGTCACTAAGGCAGTGCCCATGCCAGCAGGCACAGACGCGTTCCCAAACTGCAGACCACAGGCATCAGCCTGGAAAACGTGCCAAAGAGTCCACATTGTAAGAAAATACTTTAAAAGCTCCATTCTGGCAAGAAATACAAAGTTTTCAAAGCTCCCCAGTACCCTCTCTCCTGCCACCAGCTGTAGTTCAGGCATGCGAACAGGAAGAAGCTTTTACATTTCTAAAAACATAAATAAATACTTCTTTTTTTTTGAAAGTCCCCATGTGTTTTATTTGCTTGGACATCTTGTATAACGATGAGAGGAGAAGCAGATTCCTAGGAGTCATGGGCTGGTAATTCTCCCAATTTATCATCTCCATAGTTTATGCACAGTCATTAACAAGAAGTGATTTGTCTGGGACAGATTTAGCCCAGCAACTCCCTGTCTCATTAGCCAGAAACAATCACACAAGGAATGTCAAAAAGTTTGTGAGCTTAGTGCAGCAATCAGCCCCCTCCAAAATATTCCTACTTTTAAAAATAGCCCAATCCTGCTGCTTTGCCAATCCAGAGCAGGAAGTTTAAGAGCTAAACACAGATGCATAAAATTCCCTTTATATTAAAAAGGTTCTGATGGGTAAAGGCAAAAGGTTGTCACTGACAAGGAAATCCTGAGAATATCAGTAAGAGAACAACTCAAGGAGACTTAAAGACTTCGACTTGTTTAACCTATGAAAACAAGGGGTCAAGAGGGGATCCGATTGCTCTAATTACATCAGGGAGGGAAAACAATCGTTTAAACCGAATGGAAACACTAGAACCAAAAACAAATGACACAAACAGGCCGTGAACACCGTGAGGATGGAAATTCAGCAACTGCTCGAGACTTCAAGGAGGTTCTCCAACAGCTCTCCCGCAGAGATGGAGAAAGAATAAACCGATCAAGTTTCACCTTGGAAGTAGCTGTGTTATGAAAGGCATCCACAGCAGGGATGGGTGCTAAAAACAGGGAAACTCAACTTGATTTGGGTTGCTGCCACAGCTTTTGGAGTGAGGAGCGGGATGAAGAATTACCTCCTCCTGCCACTGTGCCTTCTGCTTCCTCCCCATCCCTGCAGGCCAGCACAGGGGGCATTCACACTATTTACTCAGGCACGTCACTGGGGGATGACCAGGGAACTAAACTTGGGAGCTGAAGCCTCACAAGTCAATGGCGAGAGCTGGGTGCCTTGGCAGCAGCGGGGAAAGGGATTAGGAGCAACCAAGTTTGATGCTTAAAATAAAACGTATGTCCTGTCCCCTGTGTACTCACGCTTTAGGGTCTTGGGTGTAGCTTAAACACAGACCTGGCCATCACCTCTGAAATTCACAGGGAGTTCCTAAGGGATTTTTTTTAGCCCTAGGTTTACAGCACGCAGGGTCAAGAATGATTAGACATTTTTGAGCCATAACCACCAAATCTCCAACAGCAGATGACGCAAACGAAAGCTGTTACAGAGCTAACCAAGCAACATCACAGCTTTACACCAAAAACAAAGTAGTCATCAGGTCTGTGACAGGGGTTTTGTGATGGGGGGGGATAAAGGATAAAATTAAAATCTCATTGCGTCCTTCGGATCCTCCTGCTGCTATTTTTGAGAGCAGAAAGCATCTTCTTGAGAGCAGCTAGAAAAGGGGGGTGGTAAGAAAAAAAACTACCAAAAAAGGTATTTGGTAATAACTCTACCAGAGAATTAGTGTTTCTCTCCAATCCCCAACCTTTCACTGCTGCAGTTACACACAAAAGTTATTTTAATCACAGTATGCAGAAAGCAGCATCAGCATATGAGGCAAGAGAAAAAATATGTGGCAAAGCGAGTTGCATGGCCTGTTCATGGGCAGAAATTACAGCACAGTTACAGGCAAGAGGTCCACGAGGCAGAGAAACACTTCCAGCCCAAGCCAAACAGGAGGGTGATAGCGAACCACCGAGAGAAAAGGCAAGGAAAAACATCTGAAAGGAGGGGAAAGACAGAAACTGAATCCCTTCCTCAACTTTTGCAGCAACCAGTTTGGACTGCCCAGCGAGAGATTTTTGCCTTGTCATAGGTAAAGAGATGTCAAATAGAATAGTTATGACAACTAAATACCATTTGTGTTGGTGGACAGAGGCGGCAACGGAAACACTAAAGGAATAGGGGTGAGAAAAGAGAGAATTTTAAACAGAAAAGAGCTACAGCAGGGCATCAGCTCAGCTCCTCTTCCACAAAGCGAGAAATTACCTTTGAGGTTTTCTAACAGTGACCTCAAAATACACAGCACAACCTATGGGGGGGGAAAAAGGTCATAAAATGACAAACCTAAAGCACACGGGTGGATGCACATCACTAGAGCGCAGAACTTATCACTGTCTAATGCAGTGACTAAACGACGCTAAGCTACGTTGCTCTTAATAACCACCTACTCAATTAAAACACTTCATCAATTGAAGGGTACAAAAGGTGTAGCTTTGCCACCTCAACTCCTCTTTCCTTCTCCGTAACTTGCAGGCTGGAAGAAGCTCTGAGTAGAGGAGAGGTGATGGGGGCATGAACACCTCCAGGGTTAACCGAGCCGCACACAGCCCGCACCGGGGCCGTACCAAAGGGCACGGGCAACCTCAGAAACGAAACACCGCTGCCAACATCACCTACGAGGGCGGGGAGCGGCATTTGTGAGCGCTCGACACCGGCACGGGCACCCAGGGCGGNGGTGTCGCTCTGACAAAGAGGTTGCGGCCGCCCCCCCGCGCGTTAAAGGCACCGGCACCGCCCCGGCCCGGAGCCCCCGGCACCGCCCGGCCCTGCCCGGCCGCGGGGAGAGCCCCGGCAGCGGGGAGAGCCCGCCCGGCTCAGCCACGTGTGTGGGGGCATCGCCCGGAGCCCGCCCGTGCGCCGGGGGATCGCCCCCCGAGCGCCGCACTGGGGATCCCTCACCTGGCCCTGAGGTGAGCCCACACGGATCTCCCCACACCGGGATCCCGGGGATCACCCACCGAGATTCCCCTCACACGGGGATCCCAGGGATCACCCACCGAGATTCCCCCACACGGGGATCCCAGGGATCACCCACCGAGATTCCCCCCACACCGGGATCCCGGGGATCACCCACCGAGATTCCCCCCACACCGGGATCCCAGGGATCACCCACCGAGATTCCCCCCACACGGGGATCCCCAGGGATCACCCACCCGGACTCTCCCCACATGGGGATCCCAGGGATCACCAACTGAGATTCCCCTCACACGGAGATCCCAGGGATCACCCACCCAGACTCCCCCACCTGGGGATCCCAGGGATCACCCACCCAGGCTCTCCCCACGCAGGGATCCCAGGGTTCATCTACCCAGATTCCCCCCACACAGGGATCCCTAAGATCACCCCCCCCAGACTCTCCCACCATGGGGATCCCCAGGGATCACCCACCCAGACTCCCCCCACGTGGGGATCCCACCACCCCCAAGCTCCTCCATGCTGCAATCCCCCACCTGTTCCTGAGGGTCACCCACCCCGGCTTCCACCAGGCAGGGATGGATCCCCAGGGATCACCCACCCCGAGTTCCCCCAGATGGGGATGCCCAGGGATCTCCCACCCACGGACAGGGATCCCCCACTCGGACCTCCCCGAGGTTCGGGATCCTCCCGCCCAGGTTTCCCACACGCAGGGAACACAGGAACATCCTCACCAACCCCATCCAAGCGTGGGAATCACCTCCCACACGCAGCTCTCCCACCCATGTGTGGGGACCATTTCTCCCCAGACCTGCCCGGTGCAGGGATCCCACTGCCCGAACTCAGCGGGCACAGGGATCACCCACCCAGCCCCCCAATTCCGGCCAGTTCCCACCATTTCCCTCT
>VYZR01091938.1:6112-59259 GCA_013400675.1 Oxylabes madagascariensis
TCATCCTGTGTGACATGTGGCATTTAGAGATTTTATAAAGGGGAAAAATCTCGACATCTTACATTTCTTAAAATGTCCTGGGTCATGTTTAAAACAAGGGCAGAGCATGACATCAGGCTCCACGTCAGGGAGAGCTGAGCAGTAGCCAAGATCTGAGAGCTCATTGGAAAGTATTGTAAAATGTTAATTTGCCATTGTCGACACTGAAGACAGAAATAACACTTCAGATAAACACCACAGAGAGATGGAAGTTCTAATCAAAGGCACAGCACCTCCTTTCATGCTTGCGAACTAGGGCTCCAATTATGTTCACTGCTCTGAAGCTGAATAGAGCTGCTTTGCCACACTTTCCAAATTGAGAGGAGAGGCAGAAGTAGTGTCTTCCAAGGCACAGTTCCAAATAACAATTAAGCAGAAGGAATCAGATAAGAGCCAAACATGAAAATGCAGGAGTTGAAAATAAACTTTTCATAATGTTTTCTTGTACTTGCAATAGCTNTGCAATAGCTTTTGTTTTGCTTCTGTAATTTTTTTTTCTTCCCTACCACATGGTTGGTTAGAGACTTCTTTTCCTTTGTACTCAGTGTCACTGTGGTGCTAGTTTTCTGCATTCATTTAACAGAAAAGGAACAAAAATATCTGAAATTTTAAAAAGTCTATGATCCTTCAGTATTAAAATTAGAGCCTTCACCCTAAAGTAACTTTAACAAATTATGAGCATGGCACAATGGCAAGGACAGTTTTTACCTTTTGTTCAGAAATATGGCTGATGCATGTCATTTTCAGAAGAACTGCTTTTTGGTGTTAGTAGAGTCTTTATTCTTCAGACATTGCTGTCGGAATTTTAAACTTACAAAAAAAGGATAAAACTTTTAAACACTTTAGATTAGTGTAACAGTTTAAGAAGAAGTTTTTAATTTAAAAACTTTATATAATGCTTCTTGTTTCTGTGTTAATGCAATCTACATATTTTCTGAAATCACTTTACAGTGAATATCATGTACATTTGCTGAATATTGCCTAAGTACTTAGAGGACTTAAATTTCAGTGGAAGAAAAGAATTCCAGAAGGATTCAGATTGCCTACTGAAAATTTTCCTTTTTTATTAGATTAAGCATTACGAGTGTCCTGCAAAATTGCTCCCTGAGCCATGATGTGTGAATTAAAATGCGAGAGTTATAAAAGTCTCTATGAGACTCCTTCGTGGGTGACTTGAGTTCATTGCTGGAACAAGCCAGATAAAATGTTGCTTTAAAAAGTGTGAATATTAGATATTTATAGCTGCCTGGCAATAGCAGCTTCGTGGGTCTTTCATTGTTCTGGTGTTTGGAGGTTTTGTGTGTCTGGTTGCACCAGAGAGTTGCTATTATGTTTTTATGATAGGGCAGAGGTATCGAGAACTCTGTAAATCAGCAACACAGACGAAAATGTGTGCCCGTATTTTTCCTGTGTTTCCCGATCGCCATCAGATTGCATTTAATTTTTTCCTTAAAATAATTTGAGGAACAGACATCATAAAACATAATAAGTGTATTTGTAGCATCACTTAATTCAGAAGGCAGTAGGGGATGGATCACAGTCAAACAAGGGCTAATGAGAACACAGAGGAACATGACAACCGAAAGTCTCTGTTGACTAGTGAACTAAATCTGCCGGCTGGACGCAATTGTCTGACGGAGAATTGAATGTCAGGATCATTTAGGGTTAACAATGGCCCATTACAAGCAAAAGCAGACAGCTATGAAAAATAGCCGGCATGGTAGTCATTCTGCAGGGACCGTGGATGCAAACTTGATAATGAGGCACTTCATTCACTACATCCTTCTGCTCTAATTACTCAGGTGAATAGGAAATACTTCATTTAAGGCGGGAACAGACTAGAGCAAAAACACTTGTTTGGTAAACACAAAGAGTGATGGGTTTTTTTAATGATCCACCACATATGAAATTAGTATGTATGCTGTGCAACCTATTTTATGGATGTGGAAATTGGGAGGGGATAGAAGTATTTTCTGACTAGTGGAGGGAGACCAGGAAGATTCACGTAAAGGTTTTTCCCGTAGCGTTCTGTCCAAAGTCCATACAGAATATTTCAAACAAATTAACTTACAGATGTACACCTCTGCTTGTGAAAATACAATGTGTTAGTTCAAGGGAGTTTATTGGTTGGAGTTTAGCATACATGCTTTAGGAACAAAACTGCTGTGTGTAGGGAATAGAAACAAGAGGAGGTCTGAGAGAGGGAAATAAGTAACTTGAGAAGAAAGCTGCTGCTTGGGGGAGACTTGCAAAAATGTGGCAATTAGAAATTGGAACTTAAGAAGAAGGAACAGAAGATAGCATGTAGGTGTGTTATAGCACAGCTTTGGTTGCTTCAGTCATGTTTTTTAGACTTTGGAAATTCAGATATTGAACCACTTCACTTTTTAAAACATTTGTTTTGTGCCATTTACAGAAGCTTTCTGGATGAACTCTCAGAGCCCATGAACAACATTCTGTGTCTCTCCAGCAACTCTTAGCTCTCTGGTGTTCTAACTCTGACATACAGCCGATAAAGTTTCATGCAGTCTATGAGTTGCAGAGCTCTTAGGAGAGATGAAGCTTTCATTCTCTGATTTCTGGTACAGGTTTTCAGGAGGCACCTTTATGGTTTGTTGCAACAGGCCTTGATTCAGTCCTCTCCAGCCTCTTCATCTGGTGCAAAACAGCTGCAGCAGAGATTGGAACTTCAAGAATCGAGTTGCCCTTTCAAACATTTAATGTCATATGATCCCTTTCTTACGTGTAGATGTGTTCTGCTTACAGTGGTTTTGACAAAAGTTTTGTCTTTTGCTCTCCTGTTGTATGCAGGTTTCTTGCTGCCCTCCCCTTCAGAAGGGTTTGTTTACCAGCACTGGGATGTTTATGTGGAGTCCCAGTCCTGCAAGCTGCTCGGAGTAGATGGACCCCTATGCTCAAAGCTCCAGCAAAATCAGCAAGGAACAGGCTTTGAGCCACAACATCTTGGCTGCAATTAGTGTATACTAACTTTAAAGGCTGGGAAAACATTTTCTCTCTTGCAGTCATAGATGAAGATGTCAGCTCTGCATTTCATATAAAACTTCATCCACCTGATTGTTTGTGAGGACTTTGTCAAGCCAAATAAATTTTCACTGTATTTGGCTGTGACAAGCAAGTTTACAAGTCCTGTGTAATGCTCAAATGCAAACAATTAGCAGAAACTGCAGATGCTACTTTTAGCAGAAAAAATGTTTCCACACCGGTAAAGCAGTATCAGTAAAATCTATGCTCTGAGCAGACTTCAAATTTTTGTTGCATTTACATTGCCTGCAAAGGCAGGGAGTATAATAAACTAGTGTGTAGCAGCTGTAAATTTTCTGAGGATTTATCTAACCACAAATACATCGAAATGGGGAAATAGGTCTATATTAAACTGTGCAAGATGCTGCTGGAACTCAGCCACTTCTGCAACATCCTGTAATTAATTTATTATGACAGGTCTGGCAAACTGAAACACCCAATACGCTTGCGACAGACTGTTATGATATAGCTGTTTGAAAACTCTCTAGTAACATAAAATACAAGGATTAAAGGAAAAAGAAAAAAAAGGTGTCCAAGTATTATCATTATTTCTCTGTTACGTAGAAATTTTTCACTAGACTTACATTCACCAGCATCCTGGAGTGCACATGGCAGTCAGTACCTCTGCCTGCACTAGCTGGGAAGGAAATGGTTGCAGAATATATTGGCTTAGATCCTACTGTTCTGGGATCAGAAGGAGAGGTAATGAAGTTCTGTGGACATATTCGACCGAGGAACCTCTTTTCACACATTTTCTGAGTCAGCCCAGGCCTAGCCATATTTTTTGGTGATTAAGTTAGTAAGTGAAGCTGAGACACTCAGTGCTGGTTTAACTTTCTTCTTGGTCAGTCCATATTTGTTTTTTCTGCCCGTGTTTAAAGCTCTTGGTTTTGTTAAATAATAGTGAAAGAGTTCGAATGAAATTGTCAGTGCGTTGCAAAGAGAATTAGTACAGATTTCTCACAAGTCAGGTTTTTCTTTTTTAAAAAAAAGATTTTTTTAGACTTTTTTGTCTCTAGTTCTCACAGAGGTGACTAGAACAGGTTGTCCTTGCATTCAGCTGCTTATCCTAAGTTCATTGCCTCAGCTCTCAGGTAAAATAAATACTGAATTTCATCTTTTTCTGGGGGTTATCTTCAGTGTTGAACAGCCTGGTGTTAATCCACAGCTAAACATAGCTAATTCAGCACTGCACAACTGTATAATTTGAAGAAAATTCTCTTTCTCCCCTCCCAAATTTTTGATAAGTAGAAGAGGCTGATTTGCTCCCTTGCTTGCATTGCGTGTTTTAATGTGCGCAAGTTAAGCCTTTGTATATCCATTGGTGCAGGTGAGCCGTGCAGAGTACATGCAAGTAGTTAACATCACCAAGTGTTACTCACTTGGCAGTGCTGCTTTTTTATGGACCATAATTATTCCCTTAGTTTCACCTCAACATTTTTATTTTGCCATTGCATCATCAGCCCGCTTTTTTTTTCGGCGTATGTCATCAGGATTTTGACACCTTTGTACAGACACTGTATAAAGCAACTTCACGTTATGTTCCACATTCATTTTAGCGCTTGATGGGGATATACAATCACCGGTGTAATAGTGACATCAGCCCAAGGCTCATTAAAATAAGGGCCATCCAAAGCCAAGCTCTAGCAGCCTGCATAAGCCTATAATAAGCTTATACGGGGGTGGTTAATCCCCATTGTGGTTTGGTATAATGTCATAATAAAAAAGTGACATCAGGGAAAGGGCAGAAGGGGCAGTAAATGTGCTCTGCGTTGTGGTTAAGGGCTCCTGACATCCCTCCTCCTTAAGCAACAGCACGAGCAGAGCTGAGCAGGTCCAGGTTGCAATGAAGGGTGACTGAAAATGGCTCTTCTGTTATCTGAGGCAGAACTTCAGAGCCATGAACATCCCAGCGTGGCTTTCCTTGGTGATGCACCATGGATGTGCGCAGGCACACAGAAGGTGTGGAGCAGCATGTGGCCCTGCGCTGGCTTGCTTCCCAAGGGTACAGCTTCATTGGACCTTGCAGGTCCTATTCTCCATGGGAAACATCCCAGAATCAGGGCTCCCAGTTTAGACCCCAAAGCTCCTAATGTGTTGTCTGTATCCCAAGGTTTGGATGAGAAGGAGGTGGGCTGCCCTTAGGGTCAGCAAGGGCACCCTCACTCCTCAGAGTAGGGGCACCCAGGGCACCCTCACCAGGGGCTAGTACTGAGCAGGGCCAGGGCTCAGGCTTCCTGCTTCCCAGGGATGACTGCCAGTCACTGAGCCAGCACTGAGAAGGAAGCTCTAGACAGTGCTTCTGTCTCACACTTGGTTGAAGTGGTAGCTACAGTTGTTTTTTCTTGCTGTTCTTTCAGTCAGGGTTAGATTTTCTCTGAAAGCAGAAAAAGGCCTCAATGGCAGCTCTTTGATTTCAGTGTCTCTGGCATTTTGCCCTTTGTACTCTTTGTCAACACAATAGTATAGGTTTTCAAGTCATGTTTGGGAACCTGGGCACCTGGCTCTTGCTGAGACTTACTTGAGGCAGTGTTTTTGACATCAGGTTTGTGGGACAAGAGTTAGAGACTCAGCTGCCTCCAGTTAGATCCCTGAGTAGCCTGAATTTACAAGGAAAAATATTGTCTGATAATTCTGAGGTTCTGATTGTTGGTCAGGTTCTGTGTTGGAGGAAGAGACCTGTGTAGACATGGTCTAAGGTACAATTTCCTGATGGTTTGTGCTGTCATCCTGCAACAGCTTGGTTCAGTTTGCTTATCAGGAGAGTTAATACTTTTAACAATGCTTAGCATTGATTGTTTTTTCATTCCAGTGAAATGGAAGGCAATACATGACAAGTAATGCTGGCAGCCATTACCAACATCACCATCAACAAAAATTTCTCCTCAGCCATGATAACTAGGAGAAGAAAGCTGTGAGACTTCAATATCTTCCAGCCTAAATGTATGTACAGGGGCTGCCACCAAAGGTGATAAACCTAATATTTAGCTCAGGTTTCTTGTTCTAAAGACATGTTTTGCAAGGAGAGGAAAGAGTGACAAGTTCAACACCTTGAAGCTGACATTGGTCAAACACTGTCAAGGTCTGGTCTTTTTGTAGGCTGAAGTTGCTTCACTGCGTCATTAAACTCCACCAGTTTCCCACGCTAAGATCAGTGCTGTAACATCTGTGAATGTTTTGGGTTATCTTTTTTCGTTTTTTTTGTTTTTTTGTTTTTTTTTTTTAATGGTTTTGTTCTTCTTTTTGTTGTCGTTTTGAATGTGTGGTAAAACATTCTGGAAATTTGTATAGTTGAAGAAGTCTATTCCTAATTCATTTGAACTGTTGGTATGTTTTTCCAGAGCATTGCCATTTTTTCCTAGAACTAGAATTAGCTAAACTTAGATACTTGCCTTCTTAGGACCCAGCAATGGACCAGCACAGCTTTCAAATTGAAGATGCATGTGTTAGTGCCTGTAGCTGAATGCTGGTTAACCTCACTTGCAGAGTTCTGGTGCAAATTGGAGTTTCTTGTCATGAACACATCTCACAGGGTCAGATTGAATCCTGTAAATTGAATAACAATTCAACCAGAGAGAGGAAAAGAGAATTTGCTGCCATTTGAACCTGTGCAATACCAGCAGAGAAGTGCTTGAGCAGGGCACTGGCTCTCTGCACAGTGCAGCAGTGTGGAAAACAGGCCTGGCTCTACGCAGATTTGTAAGCAGTGGCACATGTCACACGGGATTAAGGACTCCTGGAAGGACATGCAATTTATGGTGCTGCTCCCATTCTCCCTCCCAGCTGCCCTCAGTTCCCTGCTGGCCTCCTGCCTCCTGTGTAAAACTCCAGCTGAAATGGAGAAATGGGATGGGTGGCAGCGTGCCAGCTGCCTGGGCACCAAGCGCCGCTTATCTCTCTGATGGACACCCTGCCGTCCATCCCGGGGTGACTCACCTCTTCAGGCACTCGTGCCTCCTGTAGCTCAAAGAACTTACTCACTCCTGGGAAAATCCGTGCAAATATTGATATAGCTGCCTTGATTTACATCGGCCCTTTTGAAGGCTGGCTTTTTTGTGTGGGCAGGTTGGCTGCTGGTTTGCCACTATCATTACGACTTTTTTTGACTAGAAAGGTGTGAGTAGAAATAGTTTTTGCTTCTTCTGTCCTAAGATGCTAAAGTATCTGGTCTAGGAAGAAAAGCATTTGGAAATGCTTTGCTTTTAAATTTAAAGTTGTGATCTGGGTTCTTAGTGCTGTCTGAAAACCAGGAAAACATTCTGTCAAAAGATGTTGAAATGATTATTTGTTTCCACTTTGCTGAGTTTAATTTACAGCTGTTTTTTTGAGTTTCAACTAAAATCGGATTAGTTAAATTTAATCTGAAACTTGTGCCTAAATATTCAATTACCTAAATCACTACATATGTTTTATCAGTATTTACTAAAAAATACCAGCAATGATTTTACAAATTTTGAAAAGAATTTTCAAAAAAATTCAGAAGAAATTACATTGTCATAGGAAATATTGAAAATGTTGACAGTTTTTCACAAAGAAATTCTGTGCTTCTTTAAAGACCATTTTGGGGAAAAATTCTTCTATGAAAAATGCTGATGTTGGATATTGAAATGAACTCACTTATTTGGCAGTAAAACTAGTCTAAGTGAATAAGAGTGCAAAATGGGTGACTCAAATGACTTTTGATTTCAGTAAGATTTTTGATACTGTCTTATATGATGTTTTTTATTGCCAAAGCGGGGGAAATATGGTCAACTATCACAAGGAGTTGATGCATAACTAATTAAAAAAGAAAAGCTGCATTCAAAAAAGAGTTATCCAAACTTAGTTATCATACCAGGGAGATATTGCGAGTGAGGTCCCTGAGGTCAGTTCTCTGTCACTTCTATTCACTATTTCCATTAATGAGCTGGATGATGTAGTTGTATTTATAAAATGTGTGCGTGACACCAGGAGTTCGCAGGCTGTTTGTGGGACATGATCAGAATTAAAAATTATGTTGGAAAATGGAAGTAATGGTGCAAATCAGTAAAATAGGAGTCAATAAGATTTGTGCTAGAGGAAAAAGGAACCAAAGACAAAAATATAAAGTGGCTTTTCAGTTTCATTGCAGAAAAATGTGAAAGGTGACAGGTTCAAAGGCAAACTAAGTGAATCATCAACACACTATGTCTGTTTGGAAAAAAAGGGTCACCTGAGTGATATCAGCAGAGGTGAAGTATGTAAGATCAGAAGATTATTACTTCCCAAATTATGCTGGTGAAGCTTCAGCAGGAATACATTGCTTTAGTTTTGGGCACTGCTTACTGGAGCCGGCAGATACGCTGAATATGGTTCAGGGAACAGCAGTGGGCATGACAAGAGATTTAGAAGCCTACGAAAAATGTGCAAGGGATTGGAATTGTTACTGTAGAAGAGGTAAGGACAGGGAGACACAATAGGGATGCTTAAGGTTTTTACAGAAAGCAAGAAGTGAGGTGGCTCTGTTTGCTACAATCTATGCCCATGTGACTTCATTACAAAGCTTGTCTATTATTTTTTCTCTCTCATGGAAAAGTTTAGTTTTATCTTACAGCAGTGTGATGGAGGAAGAAAAAAGTATTTCTGGGTCCATTTAAATTATATGATCGTATATTTCCTTTCTTTCACTTTGTTATGTTTATTACTATTAGTCGCCTTTTCCCACCTCTAGAATAGCATCTGTAAGACTCAGATCAGTGTGGGTGCATAACAACCATTCTTTGAGAAGAAAATTGCAGTGAAAATTTTTTATTCATTATCTCCTTTGTCATAAATCTCTAGCTGGAGCAAAAATCCTGACCCTGAATCTTTCTCCAGAACTCTTGAGCCCATGGCTATTCAGTTGTAATTGTGCTTCTCCAGTGATTTATGGCATGACCTTGGGTAAATTGAACCTCCACCTCAATTTCCCTGTCTTAAGCTGAAGATACTAATATTTCTCCCATGGACAGCCTGAGAGTTAATCTGTGTAAGACTGTCTTGACAATATCCAGTCCTCAAGCAGAGTCTTAGAAGTTTAGCTGTCACATACCTCATACCTATGACTCAGTAGTTGAAGGGTAGTCTATATTTATGGTGGGACTAAGTTTTGAGGGTTTGGGGATTTTTTAAGTACTTCTGTAGAATCATGTTTTTCGATCTTATGGCTTGAAAAGGCAATTTTGAGTATTTTATTTTTGGGGCTGGCACTATCAGGCATGAGAGGACAAAGCTCTGGAAAAGACCTTTGTTTGTAAAGGTGTATTACTCAGCTGTAGTTGGACACTGTAACTTATTACAATACACTCTGCTGGCAGCAATGATAGTAGAGCAAGCTCCACTGGAGCTCCAAAAATCCGGGATGGGAGTCTGGCCAGAAAAACTGAAAGCCTTGAAGTATGTTCCATGGCAAGGAAAGAGAGGTTACTGCTCCCCTCAGGTTTCTTGCATTCAAAAGTGATAATTGCCATCAAATCAGAGAGAAAAGATAAATGCTGGATAAGCTGGCAAGGAGAGGACTCAAGTTTCTGTCCTCTACAAACAGGAATGCCTGCCCAGCACATATGATGGTGTCTTGATTTGATAACAAAACAGAAATATGTTAAAAAGTAGTTGAAGAGAGCCTGCTTATTTTACAGAACATGAGATAATTATGTCCTACCAATAGATAGGGGGGTCATGCAGCAAATCCAGTATTTATCTCAATTGTAAACACTCTCTCATTAAGGAGTGGAAGTATCTTTACTTTGAAACAGGACTAATAAAAGCTGTGACCTCTTAGGCTTTTGAAAAATATGCAGACTTTTATGATGACAGCAGGTAGAGGACGGTATTTCTGGTGGGTCCTGACCTCTGCCCCTTCATTTCATTAATTCACAGAGCCATATGTTTAAACTAAAATAAATACTGTGGTACGGCTGGAAATGTCTCACTGCTGAAGAACTTGGCCTTTTCCCTGTCCTTTTCTCTACTTTTGTGATCTCAGTTGGTGAATGGTTTGTAATGTTCTCACATTTTTTTCTTCTTGGGGGACTCTTTCTCCACAATTCAGAATTAACAAGATTTCTGTTCAGGAAATTAGGTAGTCTGTGAAGCAACCATTTGGTGGACAGGAGGGAAATAATAGTCAGGAAATTAACTACACCATGTTACCATGTTTTGGTTTTGTTATTTTCCCTATCCTGTCCTATTTCCACCAACTGTCTGAAAGCACCAAGTTTACTCCAAGTACTAGTCTGAGAAATCACTTTTTGCCTGCTAGTAAAATGTATTTTCTCCATCAGTGGTTTAGTTTCATGCTACATAGAGTACATGTGGATTTTATGGCATGTACATTGAATAATCCCACCAGCCATTCAAATAATTTGGGTTTTGGTGTCAAATGACGGAAGTGGGACATTTTTTGATGCACAGCTGAGTGCACATAATCAGTGCATTTAATTGTCCACAGTGTGCTGCACGCTTGTCCCTGAGAAAGCTCCAAAGTGCTGGAGCAGCTTTAGGGGCAACTTTCACCCCATACCCAGACCAAGCCCCTGTCAACTTTAAAATGTGGGAGTTCTGCAAACAAGATGTTTTTGAGCTTCATTGCTGGGCAAGCCTTGCTGGAGTCCATGGGAGCTTCTGGGCTTCCTTGCTCTGGAATACCCTGATGAGGACTCCAATTTACGTCTGCCTGAGTTCTGGCAGCTGGACTTCAGAGGGTCTAAACCAGAAGGAGCCCCAAGAGGCTGGGCCTGAGCAGCGCTGGCCCCTTGCTCGGCTCTGTGCAGGCACAGCCCTTCCAGGGTGCCCCTGGGGCGCTGCCCTTGCGCTGCCACAGCCACAGAGTTAAAGAGCAACTTCGGAGTCTGGCTCCTCAGCCGCTGGTGCCTTGTGTAGGTCATGCTGGCAGCACCTATTGTTCTGGAGCATTTGAAGGGCATCCAAGTTTTGGCATCATTAGATTATTGCCATGGTGTTCAGGCTACAAATCCTGTACAGTAAAAGGGGCTTTACTTTATGTTCAATCACTATTAGCTGTTATCTGCAGCTTTCATCTAGTCTCCATTAATGAAAGAACAAATAATTCCAGGGACTAAATAGATGTTTGACCATTCAAATATATGCAAAGTGATATGATTTATAAATGGGAGGAAGTTGTTTTGCAAGCCTAGAATTCCATTTGCTGTGGAATTTCCATTTAACAGTGTGAATCCAGTTAAATCCTGAAATACTACACTTAAAAGAGCAGATTTTGTCATACTTCAGATCCCTTTCAGCTAAAGGCTCCTAATGGCTGGTATTTCTAAATCCCATTCAATTTCGTTACAGGGTAATTATCTGTTAATACTATTAACATTGCTTCAAAGAGGAAAACAGCAAGCTATTCTCCATGATTTTGATGATTGAAAAAGAAGGAATAGGCTTGAACTGCAGCAAGGAAGATTCAGGTAAGACTTTGAGAAAACATCGTGAGGAACTGAGAGGTCTGAAGAAACTGGGAATCTCCACCACCAAACAGTGTTTTCTATTTCTACAGCCAACAGAATATCCAAGACTTGCTGTTCCAGTCTCCTGGCAAGGGAGATGTTTTCCCTTTCACTGAGTCTGCACATGGCATTCTTCAAAGCGGGGGATGTAGAAGGCACAACTGGCACAGCCAGGCAAGTGTTACTGCAGCGTAGCCGATGATTGCCAAGGGATTGCATCACGGCCCGGCTTTCCAGCAGTTCCAGCCCCGTGGCAGGCTTGTAGCTCTTGGGTCTGGAGGCATCGCTTTCCCTGGCGCTGCTCCTCAGGGTCAGAGTGGGCGGATTCGCTGAAGGCCAGGAATGCGACTGCAGCTCAAGAATCCCCAACTCTGGCCTGGTGGGGTGTTTTGAACTGGCCTGTTTGAGGTGAATCAGGAAGGGCTCAGTAGCTCTGACACTGGCACTGAACTCCTGCTGTACCAACACAACTGAGCATTTGTCCCCCATTTTCCCCTCTTTCCTCCCAGACCTATGCATTATTCTCTGTTTATCAAAACTGCCTTATTTACAGCTACAGAGGTTTTGGCAGAGCTAAGTCTGGGTTTGTCACAGCTGAAGAGCAGCTGCAGAGCATCCTTACGAACTCTCCACCCTGAAAGCCGAGGCACCAAAGACTGAAGGTAAAAACAAGCCCAGATGTTGCCTGAGTGTTTGCCTTCTCTGCCCTGCCTTCACTCAGCTTTCGGTGGTGGGTAGGCAGCTGTCAGAAGTTGTGACAAATCAGAGGGACCGCTAGTTCTAATTCAAGTTGCTATGGAAAAACTGATGTTGGGGGAAAAAGTAACCTGGACCAAATAAACTTTCTGTGAGGAAAGAAACTGCGCTGCTAGTGAGGTTAGACATGCACTCAGCATGTGATTGGAGAAGGGAAAAAAAGCCCAGTGCATTTTGAGGGGGGCATTTTGAGGTATCAGGTGATGGAAGCAAGAAACAAGGACCTTTCCCTCTCTGCAGCCTCTGCGGTGAGCCTGGTCCTGGAGAGCTGGAGGGACCCTTCACTATTGGGTGGATTCCACAGAGGCTGTCAGAGAACTAAATACACCCTTGTTAATGACAGCTGCTTAGCTAGAGAGTGAAAAGGAGGCAAATATGTATAATACTCAAATGGTAACAATGGACATTTTCTTTTTAATGGAAGGAGATATAAATAGCAGGAATGAGATGAAAATGAGAAGCAAAACTTGGGCTACATGTAAATGGAAAAATCTTAACATTGGGATTATGGGATTATCTCCTCAGGGTAGCAGTGGAAGCCTGTAGTTTAGGACTTGAACAACCAGCCAGAGAAGGAGCACGAGGTACCACATTGCAGGGAACAGTGCTGCCTTTTGCACTTGAATTTCTTCATAAGGCTCCTTTGCCACTGCTTCTCCTTGAGGATCTGAAGGAATGTTTAATGTGGACGGCTCAGCCAAACTGCAACTTTGGGAATTCTTATCTATCCTCGAAGTCTTATCTTTTATTTCAGTTGTTTAGATTTGCTGACTTCCCGTCTACAGTGCTTATCCAAGTTTATTGTTCAGTTTTACTATTCCTTGCTTAACAATTGCTCTTTCACTCTTGACGGTGCTTCTTGAGTGATTTCTCAGTTTATCTTTACCACCTTGTTCAGGTGTTAGAAGTAACATGCTAACCTTGCAGCTGTCTCAGCAATCCAAAGATGCAAATTTTCCCCACAGATTTGCTGGTTATTTTACTTGCATAGCAACCTTTTTATTTGTAGCACAGTTCTGAACTAGATATGATTCTGGCATTTCTCTACTCATGTAATTTTATTCTAGTTCAGATAGCTTTTGGGGAGTTTTTGATTTTTTTTTTTTTCTCTGATCCTTTCTAGGCAAAAAAGGGTTAATTAGCTTCAGTAAAACATTGACAGTCACTGGGGACTGCTGCAATAGAGATGAAAAACAAGACTGCACCTGTATGCTGGCAATTTCAGATAGATTCTGGTCAACTATTTTTCTCTCTTGCTTTGTTCTGCCAGCTGCCACAGTGCTTTGGATGCAGGTGGAAGGATGGACTTTGCTATCTATAAAAAAATTAAATGGTGAAGACCAACTTCCGTCTCACCTCCCCAGGGATCAAAGTGATTGCCACAGAACATGGCAAAGCAGGAAGCAGGCTGCACGTGGCCTGCATGTGAAAGAAAAAGGCTGAGAAATTTTTCCCTTTTTACCTCCCTGCTTTCTTTCTCACTCCTTTGTTTTTTGGTTTTTGTTTGTTTGTTTTGTTTTCTTGGGGTTTTTTTTGCAAGAGACAGTGAAAGCATGGAAGGAATCCCAAAATGATTGACCATAACTGAGGGAACAAGCCACCACTATAGTACACACCCTGCAATATCACTACTGCAGTTCCTCGATAGAGGAGCTGTTGCAGCTCCTCCAATAAGCAAAAGAAAGGCAAAGGATGGCTTGGGAGCTCTGGCTATATGTCTTGATGTGTGCATATGAAAGAAGTTCTCACAGAAGCCGTGTAGATTTATGTCATAATATGCCCTTGTATGACAAAAATGAGTAGTCCCACCTGCCTGTGAAGGTGCCTTCACTGCCTGTTGCGAGCAGCAGAAAACACATGGACTCTTTGAAGGTGCAAGATCTATTCTTGCAACGATATTTTACTAGCAAATAATTCTCCTAGCAGCAAATTTTGCTTGACACAATAGGAACTTTCTGGGGTTGTGCTACACTGTGTCTTATAGTCAGGCTCTCGTTGACGTTTTTGGCTGGTGCTGTGATAGAAATGAACAACAGGTAAAGAGCAGCATCTGAGTAGTAGGATCTGAGATATTTAAATGTGAGTGGAATGTAAGACTTGCAGGATAACAGTCTCCAAGACAGGGCTTTCAGCAGGGGGAAAACCCCAAAATATCCATTGGAAAGGTTGAAGAGTTATGCACTGTTTGCGTGGGTTTTGAAAATACTATCAGAAGGAAAAGACATCTGATTTTTCCCCTCTTTTTTTCAGTGAGATGAACAGATACTTAATTTAGGTTGTTTTCTCGGGTTGTTGTTTTACATCACTTCTCTAGAAACCCGCGCCTTCAAAGTGCCATTAAAAAAAAAAAAAAAAAGAGGAAAAACCCCAGAAGTTGCTAAATAGAGATCAGTGAGTTACAGCAGCTGAAATTAACCCACATGCATATTGCAATGAAGTGTATGGGGACTTTGAAGGAGGTAGTTGGGTTTGGTTTGTGTAATTTTTTTTTGAGCTGCCTATGACCTTCTAATGTTAATCTATCTTTAAACCGTGTATATTTATGTGTTTAACATGAGTAGCTGGCTACAAAATAGCACTTGGTATTAAGAAAGATTAGCTAAATCTCACATGTCAGGGCATGCAGTAGCCCACAAGGAATGTCTTTGCCTCTTTTCTACCACTGCAGAAAATACTAACCTGGTTTGCAGATAGTTCTCACCTGTCCCTACAGCAACAGGTGCCACCACCAGTGGTGTGTGTGAGGCAAAAGAGGATGATAGCTGGATGGAGGATCTTTCCTGCTCTAGTACATACATACACAGTGTGCGCCTGTGCCTCTGTGCAGTTTGGCCTTTCTGCCGTGCGGTGTCAATGCCGCCCTTAACTTTGCGTAGGAGGTCTTGCCAGTACTCGTTTTGCACCACCATTTCCATGTGCAGTCATGGGACAACACTTTGTCCCATGTGTGTCATGCAATTAGTGAATGCTTCTGTACCTGTGGTTGCTCAAGGGTGCAAGTGAGGTTATGCTTTCTGCTGCAGAGAAAATCAAAGTCTGTAATAACTTTGCATTACCTCAACCATTGATCTAAGAAGCGGTATCAGGTAGTCTAATAAAAATATTGCTCTCCTTGTAAACCTTGTCTGACTCTGTAGTAAATGAGTTACTTTTCCTGATAGCTGATGAGAATTTGCTTGGTGCTTGAATGGGTTTCAGAACTTTCTATCTATGCCGGGAAGTTTTATCTTATGTTTGGCAGAATATTGGCATTATTTAGATAAATGACTCACTGTTTCTCTTTGGTAGGAAGAGTTACGTAAAGCAGTTACGATCCTATTCATATTCCTCATTTTACATCCAGATGAATTAGGAATGGTTAATTTTTCTTACAGAGGATGAATTTAAGGTCATGTTTAGAGTCTGCATTTTTTAACAGAGGTGCTATTTGTAAATAGGCAATTTTATGCCATTGTGGACTCATATTTGACATAATTTTCAAGTTATTTCAAATTATTCTCCAATGCAGATGTGTTCAGTGTAAGTGCTCTAGACTGTGTAAAATGGTCGGGCTGAAACCTGAAATACTCTGATCTATGAGCAAATAGTGGTAACAGGAAAGTGAATGCTCATTGCTTGAGCAAATGAGCAAGTTTTTACCTCAAATGGACTGAGTCTGAAAGGCAAGTGTGATTTCCTGAAGAAAACTGCTTTCTTCCTTTTTAGATGCACAAACTTTGGATGGGACCAGTTAGTGGAGAAGGCCTGAGTTGGATGCTATGTTGTTTTGCTGTTAGCCTTTCCCTTGGCAAAGCTTTGGGCTTAGCCCTGTTGACTGGGCTGGTATGTGGGGATGGGCTGGGAATGGCATCTAAAGGCATGTGTTTTGTAGTGGAAATGCAGAAATGTTCTTAGCAGGTAGGTGGTACTGGACATGTCTGATGATGAGGAGGGGTTTGATACTCCACCTACTGAGTATCACCTAATGTGATCCCCAGTTCAGCCCTTTGTGCTTTACATATTTTAGTCTCTCCTATGAAATATTAAGGCATTTTTCTAGGCAGAAATCCTGGAGCTACTAGTGTCATCCTTGCCACACTGAAAAATGAAACCTGACCATTCATTCTTGGATCCCTGCAGAAACTTACACAAGACTTTTTGTGTAGTGCAATACCTAGCTACCATACTGCAACAAAACTGTGTTCAACAGTAATAACCAAATCCATAGGAACGTATGAATGCCACAATGCTGATTTTCAAAAGTAGAAATTACATAATGAATCTTGACATTGACTTAACATAAAGGGACTGCCGTAGCTCTTTGAATCCTAAAATAAGATCAAATGAAGGTGTCATATCACTTTCCCAGCCAAAGGTTTGTTTTGACTGCCAGAAGACAGTAGTGCATAACCATTACTTTTTTTTCTTTAACAGTACTCACCTCTGAGGCTTTCCTTCATGTGGAAAAGGTATGTGTGTCTAAGTGATAGAAGCTGTATTTTGAATATATATGAAGCTGTATTTTCTTTCAGTCCCAAAGTACAGAGGTTTCTGAAGTACTGAAACAGTATAGAAGTGCTGAAACAGCTCAAGTATTTCTGAAGAGGTTTCAGAGATCTCATCCCTATCTTTGCTCTAGCTGCAGTTCTCTTGTAATGCTATTGAACTATTCCAGTAGCCTTAATATGATCAGATATGAATATGAGGAATAAATGCTGATCTTCATGATGAACAAGTGCCTAAAATATAAATAAGTGTGGTTAGTGAAGCTTTGCCTATATTAATATGTTTGTTCACTTTACCTTAATGCAGATGGGCATTCTGCATATCTGTTCGGTAAAGGCATTTGCATCTTTTCAATTACTTTTCTTAAATGTAAACTATTGGTGTCAAATGTTGCCCATCTTTTGAATAATCAAAAGGTAAAAGTTATCATTCAAAGTATAAATTAAAAGATCATTAAGGCTTGGGAGTGCAGTACTTCAAAGTTAGGGGAGTCAGAACTGAGGTTTGACATGCAATTAATTCACCCTACCCTCACTCCCCACTTTTCTGTATATTCATTACAATACTAATCTTAATTACACAGTCACATTTATGTGCGTGCACACACTCATGCACATATTTACATCTGGCTCCTAGCCAGTAATTCCCATTTCTTCCAGCTTGCCTTTACACCCACCTTACCCCGCGTCCCTCTGCGTTGCTGTTGGGTAACCTCGTCCTTCCCATGCAGCAGACACAGTGTGGAGCAGCAGCAGGAGGGACCAAGGCAGCTCAGCTGAGCCCGGCGGGACATTGCATCGGCCCCTACAGCACAGAGCAGGGTGCTGGATGGCCAAGTGCAGCCCTTACCCCCAGAATGGTGGCATGTCCTGCCCAGGAGGAGAACTGCCAAATGGAGATGAGCCCCTGGTGCTCCTGTGCTGAATGAAATGCTCAGAGGGCGTGCCTTGGTCGAGTTTATATGAATCCTCATAGGAATAAGAGTCACAAATTACACTCCTGCCTAAAATTTTGAGTCTCTGATCCACAGCATAAAGCCAGGAGAGCTTCTTAATTGAAACCAATATCAGAATATTTAAACTGGTTAATATGGTTTGAGACCAAATGACAGTGGGGAGCCTAAATGGGTTTTTAATCACAGTATATGCAATGCAAAACAAAAAGTCAGTTAAAGTTCACAGACTCATGCTATGCTAACTAGGCCTACCCGGGCAAGGAAAAACGAGTTTTCCTCAACCTCATTCTCAGAAAGAGCTGAACTGTTTTTGCTACAACTTTTTTTTTTCTTCGACATTTCTCTTTATTTGTTTTCCATTCTAGAGAGTGTGCTCTAGTCATTCTCCTACCTGTGGTTAGTGTTATTCAAAGAAGACACACTGTAACTGAAACTCTGAGTTCCCTCCGGCTAATCCAGTACCACCTCCATTGTCTGAGAATCCTGAAAATAGTTAAAAATAAGCATGTTTTTCAAAGTGGACAAGGCTGCCTTTCTAAAATCTGAGCAAAAAATCTTAGCTAAGAAGAGTTTGGGTTTTCATCAGAACCATGTACATGACCAACTACCTTGAAATGTGATGATAATGTATGTAAATATTTTTCTACTGAAGAACATTTACCAGGTACATTTTTGGCTGAATATCAGCAATTTTGTGGTAGAGGATGATTGTGCAAGGCTTATGAAGATGCAAATGGTTCAGTCTTCCCTGTGTGTAGAAGAAACATCTGTCTGAAGTGTCATGACTAGAGTACAAGTTCTGATTTTTTTAAAATCTTAAGCAGTAACTTGCTAAAGCCTGAAATAATCAGGGCTCAGACTATTCATGCTTTGCAATATTTTTAGCAGCCAGTAAGTAATCAGTGTGTCTTTTTTTTGCACAACCTTGGTGAACAATTCTGAAAAATAAAGCTGTGTCATAGATTACACCAGTCCCAATGAGAATGCAGCAGTTGTGCAGCCCTGAAAGCCGTGGAGTCTCTGAAACTTGAACCACAGTGGGAGGCCAGACATTCACAGGATGTCCTGGAGCCTATGGTTTTTTCAGTCAAGCTTGCTAAGTCCTCCTGAAGAAGATGGCTGCAACACAAGTTGACCAAGCATGCTGTCCGATCAGCATGGACAGCTGTGGCTTTAAACAATGACAGCCATTGTTAGGTCAATTTTAAAATAGGTCCTTAAAGTTAATGTGATTATGCAAATGTTGCCCTAACTACCATGGCTGTCTTATATCCTTCACAAATGAGTGCATTGTCACTTTTCATTATGTGCATACAGTCCTGGTGGTTTGGTGGTATCATTGTATCTCTTGGAAATGGACCATGTAAAGGCCATTCACTGTTGGCACTGCATTGTGCTTTTCCCCAAGCAGACCAACCTTGACCCACAAATGAGGGTGGTAGAGATTTTCAGGCTGAAACCTGCGTGTGTTATTCACATGATTACTCCCATTGACTTGGCTGGAAACTCTTGTAGCATGCATGGAAGAATTAGGTTAAAATATGGTTGTGAAATTAAGTCCAGTCCACTCTAAACCCCAATGTATCTGAACCAACCTCTGACAACCTTACTTCTAAGATAAAAGGTTTTGTGTTAAATCACGTGCAGCATAAATTGAAAAATTAACACATTATTCATTGGGGGAAAAAAAACCCAAACATGTCAGACAGCTTCTGTGTATGATTTTTTCCATGGTGTCTTTATGATTATTATTATTCTTATTAATTTGATTTTTATCAGAAATACCCTTCTACAGAAATCTGTGATCACAAATGAGGAAGCTGAGAAATCTCAGGATCTGTGTGATATGGAAGGTGGCGGATTTCAGACGACTCATCAGTTGGGGGACATGACTGATTTCAGACTCTTGGTTGCATTGCTTTCAATGAAAACCAGTGACTTGCAGTTTCAGTTCTCATCACAGAAGATGTTCTCACAGCAATCTCTTGTTTGGATGGTTTTCTCTTTGTCTGAGTCTGGAGTCTGATGTTTGTCTGAGTTCTGTCCTTTGTGAGATTTTGTTCTGGTGGACAGGAGACTCCATAAAGCAAGTACATGATACACAGCCTATAATAGATTTGGACTGCTGGTTGGGATTTGGGCCTGCTCAGTAAAATATCCTTCATTTATTTCTAAAAAAAATACACAATATATAGATAAGAGAGAGAGAGAGAGATTTGCATGCACTTACTTAATATGAGAAAAGGTAAGGGAAAATCATCACCTCCCAGAGAAGTCCTTTGCTGACTTGCAGCAGCTGTCTTATGAATGCAAACTTCCTCAGCAGATTGAAGAACTTGGAAATGGCAAGGTTTCTTGCACACTCTGTTACTTTGTTGTGTTATTCTACATGCAACTTCTCAAAACATCCTCATCACTGCAACACTTGAACATTGCTCCAAAACTAGGGTGTCCTTGGCCAGCCTGTGTGTTCAATCAAGGGAAATCTAGTCAGTCCAAACCTACACATTGCAGTTGGGCTCTCCTTTCACAGAGCCTGGTTTTACTGGAAAGGTTAGATTAGGGTGTGGAACCCTGCTTTAGTGGAGCAAGGCGGAAGCTGCAACACCCTCAGCATGGTCTTCCAGAGAGTACAGGGCTGCCTTTGGGACACTAAGCCTTCTGGAAAAGTTCCTGTGCTCAAGACAAAAGTGGATTTCTGTTATTAAAATCCTTTGGAAAAAGTTAGTTATTGATGTTCAAGAGGAAAGAAGAAGAGTTTGTATCGTTGACAGGAAGGTAAACGAAGGTATCAGATAAAAATTCAGTCTGTTTAATCTGTCACGTAAAAACCAAGTTGCTCCATTGATCAACTGCCAGAGAAGATGGTAATAAGTATTTTTTGACTGTCGGACAGACAGCACAGCAAAACTTGGTAGTGACAAAAAGGAGGGAAAGGAGGGGAGACCGCTGGAAGAATCCAGCATCTTATTCTAATCATCATGCTTGCTGCTTTGTGATTTCTGAGGCAAAATCATGGTGCAGGTGTGTGTCGGGTTCAGTCCTCCCTGATCATGCTGGGTCTGGCTCTGAGATCTGACAATCTGGCTGCAATGAAGGTTTGTACTAGAAAGCCCCGGGTTTCAGAGCAGTGATGGAGGAGTGACTATCACATCGGTTCTGTAGCTTATCACCATACGAACTGCATTTGTATTTGTTATGGGGTTTCTGTTAAAGGATGTGGCCACAAATCAGAGGTAGGCAAGAAAAGGATTACTCTCACCTCTTTGATTAAAGAAAGTTAAGGGTGTTTCTGTGTCAATGACAGCTCAGGAGGGGAGCCTGTGAGTTGCTGCTCCTGGACTGCCACTGTGGGACCTTCATGGGGCAGCAGGAGAACCCATTCCCCTTCCTGGGCAGGTGGGAAGCTGCTGAGAGGGTGCCAAAGCTGGGCGTAACATGGTCTGTCTTGCCTATTCCTGGTGGGCTTTCCAGCCAGGAGCATATCACCTCCAGTGAAAGGCTTTTGTGTACTTCCCTGACTGGAGGATGTTACTCGAGATACAATCAGAGCTCGCTTTTCAGTGAAGATGGTCCTGAACCTGGAGATACCAAGAGAACCATTATGAGTGTGTGGGGCCTCTGCTGAGCGGGAGTGGCAGGAGCACATCAGCCATGGGCAGGGAAATGATCCATGTCTTTAGTCCTGGCCAAGTGTCGGCTTGGATTCACTGCTGTTGTGGAGGCCAGAGATTTTATCAATCCTTTTGCAGCAGTGTTTGGGCCTGAACTGCATCAGAGATGAAACAGAGATGAAGTCGGTAGGGGTGCAGAGGGGATGGCCAGTATGAGCAGAGCATAAAAGAAAAACAAAGTATCATCTCTTTTCTTTATTTTCTCACTGAAAGGTATTTTAGGCCTTTGACTACAGCAAACCACAGCTGTTTCTTAGTTTATTTCTTTGGTGCAAGAAGCCTTGGCTGAGCAGGTAGGAGTTCTAACCTCTTGCAGATTTCCATTTCCCAGCCAGCAGCACAGGTTAGCAGCACCTTTATCTGTACAGGAAGGCTGAGCCAGCACCTCAGAGGTCTCTGTCTTGAGCTGGTAGGAACACAGATATCAAAAACCCATCACTGAAATAGTGATAGCCTCCCTGCACCTTCAGATAACTCCTGTGCTGATGTACACTGATGAGAGAGTTAATGAAACATGAGAGAGGCAGCGGGCAGGAAAGCACACCTGCAGGCACCCTTTCAAGGCTCTCTGGGGGTTGACTGTATCAGGAGGGCCACAGCAGGCTTGCAGCTGGGCTGGCAGGAACCGGGAGATGCAGAGGTGGTCTCTATGGTTAGTGTAGAAACCTGTCTGGGGAGAGCTTCCTGAAACTTTCTTCTTTGTCTTCTTCGCTTCTCTGACAGATGTGTGCACAGAGCACGTCTTGGAGCTGTGGTGATGGGTAGTGATTGAATCAAGGTGTAAAAGTTGTTTTCCCCATGAAATGAAATTTCCTTGGCTGTGAATCGAGCTAGGCTGTAAATGTGCATCTGTGCAGTCTGAAAAGTGAACTCTGTTTTACAAAACAATTAAAAAGTCAGCAATTATTCTGATACTCAAATGGATTGGAAAAATGCCTTCTAGAATTGTCATGTATCAAGAGGGATTGTAAAAAACAAAAACAAACTCAACAATCTGATCACCAATAATTTATGGAAAAATTATAGCAGAGTGAATATATTTTGCAGCCCTTAACAATGAGCTGTTTAACCACTGCCAACTTGCAAACACAGCTGAGGGCAGAATTTGGATCTCCCTGGTCTATCTTCATTGTCTCACCTCCATCAGTCACTGAGAGCAAAAAAGTCACAAACAAGTTTATGCTGGTAGCAGGGTCTTCAGTGAAAACTGCTGAGACATCCAAGTCAAGTTCAAAGAAAAGAGGCAAATAAAGGGAACAAGTGCATTTGGTCAGGAAACATGACTTCCTTTTGAATTAAGACATTAAACTGGAGATTGAAAGATGTGACCAGTGTCTTTCCCTGGCCACCCAGGCAGAACTCCACCATTGCTTCTGGGCAATGTCTGCTCTCATGACTGACTCCAGCCACGCTAGGAAACAAGGACACAGGCAAATTGCAGACCAGTGCCTCAAAACCGTTCTTTCCCAAACTGAAATATTTTTAACATGCTCCTTAAACACAAAACAAACCAACAACCAACAACCCAAAAGCCCAACACATTTTAAATAGATTTCTAGGAATAAGTCTTTTGTTCTGTGCTTTGCCATCACACCTGTCTCAGACCAGGAATGAGGTAGAAATACAATTAAATGCGGCAGGAGGAGGGGAGGTTATGGTTATGATGTTCCCATCACAATGTTACAGAAACACCTTTTGCCTATGTGCCTGCCTGTGTGGGCTTGAGGGAGGGCTGATTGCCACTGACAGCTGGCACGGATAAGAATCAAGATTATGAATACAGAGAAAAAACCTTCTGGCTTTTTTGAAGGATCACGTTGTGCTACGGAATATTCAATGCTGCGCTTGCTCTCTGCTTTACCTTCAGCGGATTTATTTTGGCTCCTAACTACAAAGTCTGGCTCTTTCATTCAAGCTCTATTTTTTCCCAAACCAATTCAAACTCTGTCCCTTTTTCAGTTTAGGTTTATAGCTGTCACATGGTCAGACCTGTGGGAGTTGAACCCCCAGGATTCCCTGCTTTGAAGGCTGAAGAATGACAGGGAATTAGCTGGGAAACACCTCACACTCTGGTACTTCATTTTTTTGTCCTGGCCCATTTGCCCCTTCATTTTTAATTAGTGGCACATGCTGAAATGATAATTTAAATTCTTTTCAGAAATCAAAAGAATTCCTACTGGCAACATTATTAAGTCATAATTACAGAGGATAAAAAAGGTTAATAGGAATTTGAGCCAAATATCTATTCTCCATTAAGTGAGAACTTGACTGAACCTGCTTTCCTTTCATTTTGGTAGATTACTCTAGTTTTAAATGGGTCCGGGATGGACATACACCTGTGCAAAGGGCCACTGCTAGGTCAGGTAGCTGTCACCAAGACCATTTACACGGACCTGTCTCAGGGCAGCTCTTGTCTGACTGGCTCAAGATGGAATTTGCCAGAGAGGCGGGACTCCTCTTGGGCCTCTGAAAGATGTGTATTCCAGACAGTCAGAAGAGCAGGGTCACACAGGGATATTTGTGCAAGAAAGATGTGTGGGAGGTGGTACTTTGCTGCAAAGGAAACGTAGCCACTATTGGTGGAGGGAAAATAATCAGCTTCCTGGGTCTAGCATCCAAAGAAAGCCTCTTCCTTCACCCATGCTGGGCACCACATGCATGCAGAAACATATGCAAACTGGCCTGAATTTACTGAGTGTTTTGCATTTTCAGTGAAATGAGAAATGGGGAAAAGAAACGTTTTCCTCTGTATTAGCTCTAAGTATGCCCATCAAGAAGACAATTATTGTAATAGTTATACGTGTTTAAAATGGATTTTAAAGCAACTGAGGGTGTAGGAGAAAAAAAGCCCACTCCTTTTTCTGGGCACCTGCAGGCTGAGCTTCCATGGTTCCCAGCACTGGGATAATGGTCTGTTTAAACCCAGCCAGGATCTGTGCACAAACCCCTGGAGCCACACAAGGCAGGAGTTTTGCCTTGAAGTCCTGTTGTAAACCTGGTGTTTCTTTTTCCTTTTTTTCCTTTAAAAGCTGTAACACATTGCCTAAGCTGTGTGGCATGCCTCAAGGCAGGCCTTTCCCTCTTCCCACGTTGCACGCCACTGAGCCCCACAGAGCTCTCACATCTTGCACAAGTGTTTTCACGGGGTGAGCCCGGCAGCTCTGGCACAGCTCCCGCACACCTCCCGCACACTTCCCCTTCTCGGCAATCCATGCCCGGCCCCGGGGTCCTGCCTGTGGTAACCACTGAGAAACTGCCTTGGGGCTGGCTCTCCCTGGCCCCCGGCGCTGGGTTGAGAGCCCGAACCGCATAGGGGGGATGGATGTGAAGCACACAAAACAACTTGGAGGGGGCTGCTGTGAGCACTGGTCCCTTCTCACACTGAAAGCCAAAAGCACACAAGCAGAGACCTGTGAGGGTGAAAAAGGCCTTTTTGCTCCTCCTTTTCTGTGCACTGCATGGTTTGAGGGACAGCATGTAGCTTCAGTCTGGGAGCACTAGGCAGGTGCTGGGGTAAGGAGCAAAAAGGACTGGAAGGCACCTTTGGGGCTCAGCACATTCATGGCTACTCTTTCATCACAGATCTGAAGTCTGTTGTCATGAATATGAGTTTGAAGCACTCCCATCAACTTATATTTCAGCAATTTATTTTCAAGCTACTCAGTAAGATGCCAATATTTTTTCTTCTGACAAGATGCCTTTTATTTGTTTGTTTGTTTTGTCAGGGATTGCTTTTATCTCTAGCCTTCCTAGGGCTGAAAGTCCCTCAGCACGTCAGCTGTGTGAGGCTCTTGCAGGTCTGTCCAATTATTTCCTGCGCAGCACAATGCACCAGGGTTTCAAAGTGTATTCTCACCTCTGTTTTCTCAAGACAAGCATGAAAAAAGCCTGTTCTACAGTTATAAGAACTCCAGAATATTTTTCTCTTATTCAGTTAGTTCCTGACCTGATTGTCCTTAGATGAAAAAATAAATTAGCCAGCATTGTGGGATAAGGGCAGTTTTGCACAAAAGGTGCAGTGAGTCTCCCACTGACTGAAGCTGACCTGGACTTTGGTGTCAATAGAGATGTGCCCTGAGACCACAACATGCTCAGTACTCACTGTTTTGTGCTGTGTTCCTTCCACTTCCTTAACAATCAATGAGAACCGAGGATTTTGACGCTATGGTGCGCAAAATTCTATTCCTTGCTTATCTAAGTGTGCTGGGAAAAACCTTCTTGGCTTGATTGTTGCCTTTAACACCACCGCCAAAAAACTGAAGACAAACAAGATTAGGAGGCCATGCAGGTTTAAGTAAAAAAGAACACACTTTATTTATCTACAAGGCAGTACATTGTTGTATAAAAAATTAAGTGCAGATAAAGCTGCACCCAATGCTATTAAGGCAGCAAAGTCAGAGGCTGTTATAAAAACACACAAAAATAAAAAAATAAAATCAGTGTTTTGCCATATCAATAAAGATCATTGTATGGCAGTACAAAGAACCATGTATTTCTAAGAACCTGATTCAGTACACAAGACCCAAGTTAGGGAACAACTAGCTAGACATGGAACAAAAGAGACAACATGAACAAGACAGTGTTCTCCCAAACATATGAAGGTGCAATGCATGCTGTTACAAACCAGTGAGGAACAAAACAACACTTCCATACAAATAAAAATCTCCCAATAACAGTGTTCAAAAATATTGCTTATAAAAAAAAGGGGAAAAATATAAATGATGTAAAAAAAATTAAAACAAAAAGGTCTGAATTGCTAGTGCATAGTCAATTAGCTAACATCAACATTTGTTTTTTTCCATATAAAGCTCTACTGCTCCTTTTACACTAGCAGCATGTCTACACGCTAAGGTCTGTAGCAGCAAAACACAGTATTCATTTGGCATTTACAAAATTAAATTACTGAATAAAAATATAATTTTTCTCATAAATCTATGTTTCATACAGTAATATTTTTTAAAGCAAGCTAATTACCCACCCCCCCAACACACAATGTATAATGGCCTAGAACCAAAACAGAAAGGAGTATTCCAAGAGGCATGGATGTTTGAGCATTCACGATCTTGATCAGCTTTCCCCTTTTGCACAGACAAGCGTTTGTAGTAATGCTTTTTACTTCGGTATTTTACACCAATGCATTTTTTTCAGTGATTTAAAATATATCTGTTTGAGTACCTGCTCTTTTATTATTAAAAAACAAAATTGAAAAAAAAAAAAAAAAAGAAACAAACTAAACCCCACCCCTGGCTAGCACATCACTGAAATAACAACACTGGTGTATTAAGTCTGCTTGATCTCAAAAAGTACAAGAAAAATTATCTTTATTATAAGACTGCACTTAAGATCATTAATTACCGATTCAAACTCAATACCTAATAATTTAGGCAAGTTTCATTAAAAAAACACAAACTCTTAAGTTGGGTGAAATCCAACAAGAATATATATGCTGAGTGACTAAATGCACTTTGTGCTGCTCCCAACTGTTGTACCACAACAAAGATAGGCTCTTCTCCCGTTCATGAAAAGTTCTCATGCAGAGGAACAGGAATTTCCCAGAGGAGGTGAAGTGTTCTCAAAACCATAATGCTTCTCTGTGTGTTGACCCTTTCACATCACCAGAGTCCGGGTGGGGAAGGTGGCCATGTATTTTCGTGCCTGATCTGTCAGAGCCATCTGATCCTCGATCTTCCCGCAGGACACTGACTCCCAGGTGTTGTTCAGATGCTAAATTAGAAGAGAGAGAGATTTAGTTTGAATGCTGTGAGATTTTTCCATAGTCCCAGCCAAAGTTGGGCCTGCTCATAATTAACTGTTCCATGGACAGGCAGTGGGATGTTGTCCTGTCCCCCAAGAAACTGAAATCTCAACACAATAGGCAAAAAAAATGTCACCCTGACTTTTCAGTTCGCGACCACAGGGGCAGATAGACCAGATGATCTGCAGAGGGGACACCACAAGAGATCCAGACTTTCCTGCTTCTCTCTCAGACAGTATCTTTTCAATAAGGCCATATCTATAGCCTTGCCTTTAATCCTTTAGGAAGGTCTAAACGAGAATGTACTTGCAGGCGAACTTTACAGCCAACAGAGCACGGACAGGCTACAACCCACAGTTAAAATATTCAGTGTTGTGAACATGCACAAATTCCTGCTAGACCTCCACTCTAAAAATGTAGCTGCTCTGTCCCAGAGTTCCCTAAAGGAACCTAACATCCCCGACAGCCTGACCACTGCTGCAGAGGATTCCCGCGCTCAAAGCTGCTTTCACCTGTGTGCAGCGATCAGCACCAGCCCAATAGCTCAGCTCCTCTGGCAAAGGAGAAGGGAGGGGGGCTCGACTCTCAGCAGAAACAGCTTTTTAATTATCATGTAAGCCATTTCACTTTTTGTGGTATTTATGGAGGTTGCAGACACCATTTAGTATAATGCTAAAATGAGATAAACCTATCTGCGAGGGCTGTGTGTGCTGTATTTATTTACTCACTACACATGTGAGACATTTCTCATTGCCTTGAGCTATAAACAGCAATGAAATTTCAAAGCTCCTGGAATTTACCAGGATACACACTTTTATTTTTTTCTGTTGAACTCTCTCACTTACCCAGTGTGTCTGCCTTTCCGCACTGAAATTTTCTCTAAGACCCGAATAAAACCTCTATTAACACATAGATAGCTGCACAAATACTCTGCATTCCAAAAATGCACACAATTGTGCTTATCTTTCCACAAGGGGATCCCACGACTGCTGAATATTGAAAAGGTGCATGCTCAGGAACCACCAGTTAAGACAAGTCAGGAGAAACCTTTCTCTGTTCTCCATTGCATTCCAAAAGGATCATCTTTGCAGTACAATAACTACACTGCTCAAAGAGATGTCCAAAGCCTTCCCAACCTCTAGGACACTGGGTGAATCATAATGAGTGGACTGCAAACCATCTGCTAAGAGCAGAACTGTCCTGGCGTGCCCGTGGCTCTTTCCGCCAACTTCTAGTTGCTAACTTCAGCTTCTAGTTGCTAACTTTGCAAAAGGATCCTTAAACTATTCTCTGGCCTAAATGTTTACAGAACACTCTTCTGACTGTAAACAGTGTTATCTAAGACATATGGATAGTAAAAGGCTGGGCAACTATGAAACACAGATAATTTCACATAACACGCCCTAATCAGGGCACCAGTACAAACACAGGGGCTGAGGTTCCTGCCTTGAAGGGCTTACAGTGTAAAAGGGACAAACTCAGTGAATAACTAAGCAAGCGTGTTAGTCCTCTGCAAATTTCTGCTGGGCTTCCCTAGACATGGCCTTCTCTTCTCTGTAGAGAAGCGCCAAATCTTGCCTCTTCTCCTGGATGCCATTTTGCAAGCAAAACTGCTGAGCTTCAGTAGGAGCTCCCCTTCTGAAGGAGAACCAGGTCAGGCCTCAAATCATTAAGTTTCTGCAGTTTTTGTGGGAAAGCTGCATCTGTGAAGTGAACAGACATGCCATACACCTCTTTTCTAGAGCTATGTACCTTGTGCTGTGGCTCAGCCCAGAGCACATGGCAGAAAGCAGGTGTGACACACTTTCTGCGTGCCACAGACCCGCATGCAACACACCACAGCACCTTTTATGTTTTGGTTAAACAACTTCCAGGGTAACTTTTTCAAAGGCACCTACACAAGCTGGGAACCTACAGCTCCCTATTGATCCTCAGTGGGACTTGGGCACCTGTGCTTGTTTTCCCCTGCTGTTTTAGAGGTATTTGCATGAGGAACCAAATTAATGCCTGGTATAATGCCATCGCTTTTACTTAGAAGTTGGATTTGTTCTGCACACCTCAAAAGCAGCTGATAGTTCCCGAACAGCTGTAATTTCCAAGGACAGACATAAGCATCTAACCGGTATTTCCCCATGATCCCCCAAAGCTTCAATGCACCAGTCTGGAAATAAGAGATCAGCAGCCCCCTAAATGACTGAAAATATGTAAGGAAAAGTCCATTTGTCACAGTATGTCAATTTCTGAAAAATACAAGTAACTTCAGGTAAGGAGTGTCCCTATTTCATAAATTCGGCTTAATTGTTAGTATCTACACTGAGCTCTTTGTATTAACAGCCATGTGCTTACTAGAAAAAAAAAATCCTGTATCCTGATATCACCAACATCTCAGCAGGCTGCTACATGTCACTCATTCCACAGAAAGCCTGGTCTTCATCTTTAACCTGATGTCAGTGTGGCAAAAGCTGCTCAGGCAGGCAGTAACCCTCTGCCCTCCCACTGGGCTTGGCTGCCCCGAGGAGCACTGGGCAGCAGATACAGCAAGCACAGGAGGACCAGCTCCACCCCTCACTTGAGCCTGGTTGAAACAACTTCAGCTTTGCTGTAGGGACAGAAAAGTTTTCATCCGTGTATTATTTTTCCCAGAAAATGACACTATTTACACTTCTTTACCCCCTCCCTATTGTGACAAACTTATAAAAAGAGGCTAACTTTGCATCTCGGTGATGATGGTGAGAGTTCTGCTGCAGTGAAGAAAGAAGAATTGGACCCAAAGTAGTATGTTTTCTGATGCAGCATATTTACTAACAATTTTCCATTCTACTCTTGGGGAACTCAGATAACATTTAAGTGGGTATTTTTAATAAACATTTTCTCTCCGAAGCCCTGACTCTCAGCAGCCAACACCAAACAAAACACAATGCCTGTGCCTTGCCAACCCTGCAGTGCAGTGCCAGAGGCACGTGTGAAAGTCACGCCGATGGGAGCAGTTTTCCTTCCCTCCCTGGCAAGGAGTGCTGGGTCCTACAACCCAGGCAGAGTGCCTTGCCAGGCCTGGTCACATACAGCTATGGGATCTCTTTGTAAAAAGGGATGCCACAATGCTCCTTCCACACTGGCGTTGTGGCAAGTACTGACAGGGCTCTGTTACAGAACAGTGGCAGTGCCCCACAGACAGCAGTGCTCAACAAATGTATCAAAAGAAAAGAGACCCAGGCAGAAGGCTTACAGGCATGCAGAAAAACAGCACAGAAACCCCAGTCAGAGCACTCCTGTTGCAGAATGCTCATTGCATCCTCCTGACCACACTTTAAGGTCTAACTCTGCAAATCAATGGATGGAAACAAGATCTTTGTGACCAGAAGCCAGAAGGCCTGACCCAAATCCCACCAAAACTGATGGACATGTTTTCATTGATCCATCCAGCTTAAATTCAGTCATATAAGAGTGAAGTGTTCATTTTGGCACCTAAATTCCTAGCCAGTGGGGAGTGAAAGGGACTTCCATAGTAAATTCTTTCCGCAAACACAATTTTTTCATTGCCTCACGGAGTAGGAGACTAGTTTTAATTTTGCTGTCAATATAAAAGATTTTAGACCTTTTCAGCCAGTATTTCCACTGTATTTTTCTCTTCCAAACACAGCAGTGTCTCTCTTTAAGTTAAATTTGGGAGTGGGGGAGGAGAAGAAAGTATAATACTACGAGTTCCCATAGGATTAAATTACAGATTAATTACATGGTACAATTCCAGCTATGTCATTTTCCCTGTCCCTTTTCTCTCTCAGTTTGNCGTATGTTTTTTTTCCTCTCCCTTTTTTTTCCTTTTTTTTTGTTTTTTTTTTTTTTTTTTTTTTTTTTTTTTTTTTTTTTTTTTTTTTTAACCTCAATAATTCTACCTATACATCCTTCTCCTGGCTGCAAAACTACTTTATTTATCCTGCAATATGCCTTCAACTGCCCTCAGGCAAATGTGAACTGTAAACAAACTGTCAAAGCTGCAACTGGGATATCCAGTTAAAGCACTTTAAATAAAAACTTGGACCATCTAGAGAAAACAGACCAGAGCAAGGGAAGAAAACAATGTGGAAAGGTGCTTTTCTAACAGAACTAGTCCTTCTGCTCTTGTAGCCCAGACTGCCTTTTCATGTGCTGTCTCTATAGCTTAAGAAAGCTCCTGTGTTACAACACCTTTTGTGTTAGAAGCCAATGCCAAAACCAAACACTGCTGCAGTCCTGCAGTGCTGAGTTCCTGAACTGATGAAGGTCTAAAGAAATCCTTGGGCAAATGACTGTGTTAGAAGACAGATTTTACATTGCTGCTCTGCTGGCAGGTAGCTTCAGCAACTCCAGCAAAGCTAGTGGTGTTACAAACATTCTCACTAATTTAGACAAGCTTTGCTGGTATTTTAAAATATTTTTTAAAATGGTAGTGCATTTAAAATATTAAAAATGCTCAGACTATTAGAAGGTCTCTTATCGTGTTTCCCTACTGCAAAAGGCTAGATTTCTTGCCAGCCTTCCCTTACATTACATGGTATCGATGGTCTGCAGAATATGCCGCTGAAAAGAAGGCTTGAAATAGAAATGCAGAACTCCTGAAACAGTATAACAATGCACCAAAAAAACCAATTTCCTAGCAGAATACATATGAATAGCATAAGACAGTATATGAACAACATGGCTTTCTATTCTGTAAGGATGCAGAACTGGCAGAAACCTATCAACATGAGACAGTAAAGACTAATTAAAAACTAAAGTGACCATAAATTAATTTTTTATCTCATTTGACAAGACAGACCACTATTTCTACCCCTGTTGCTAGCTTTCCTCTGGGGCACAAGACTGACTTCTAAACTCTGGGGTTTTCTGAGTTGCCCAGAAATACAGCTTGCTAAATGTGAAAGAATAAGATGGTCCAACTTTTCAACTTTTGTTATCAGCATGATACCAGAGCTAGAGAGAGCTATTTAATAGCATTTTTAAGAGCTTAACCCTGAAGTTCTTGCTCAGATACAACTCCTGCTCAAGATGTATGAGCTTGCCAAGTACAATGAATGGATGAGATATCCATGGAAGTGGGCTGAGCACCTGCAAGTAGGATATTCTTCCCCTCTCCAGTTTTGTCCTTAAGTAATTCTTTTATTATTATTTATTTTTCTTTTTCTCCCCCCAAATGATCAGAATACATTGCTGCAAATGTGACTAATAGTTAAGCTGTCACTTTTCTTCCTGAGAGACCATCACCAGCTCAGGGCAGCTGTAACTTCCAATCTGTTTGCAACCCAAATTCTGCCTACCCGGGAGGAAAACATGCAATGACTGGCCTATAAGTTTGAACATTCTCTGGCTTCCTCAGCTGTGGCAAGCATATCTCCTTCCTGTACGCATCAGTTACTGGGGAGAGAGGGGGCAACACAAGCAACCCGTGGAGCTACCTTCACTTGCTGTGCAAATCTCAAACACAGCATGCTTCCCCCTTCTCCCTTGATTAAACAAGAAAGTACAAGATTTTGGGACCTTCTTCCCCAAAAAGAGGAAAAACAGAGAAAGCCTGCTGCTGCAGGAGACCATACTGCCTTCCTGGCCATTTTGTCTTACAACCAGCTGCAAATATAACAACATTTCACTTTTAAACTGAGAAAATTAAGCTTCATGACAGCTCAAACCCTTGAGAAAAGGTTAACCAAGTAACTGTTTTAAAATCCTTTAAACTTACTCTTTGAAGAAAATAGCTACATAAACCACCGAAAGTCAGGAAATTCGAGCTGAAATGTGTCAGTCTGTGGTTAAAAAATGGAAAGTGACAGGAGCTAGGGGTTGAAGAACATTCTCTTTAGCTTGCAGGGCTTCTACCTTGTGTTGTTTCCTTTGTTACTGGGGGAAGAAGATATCAAAGCAGTGCTATTTTCTTAAAAGGCTCCATTTCATGGTGTCTTTTGATAGCCTGCAGGGCTAGGTGGAAGGTCTGTGATTTAGCCTACTTTTCTATCTGTTAAAATGTCTATGTTAGGATAGTTTGTATTATGTACCGCTACTGCTACAGAACATAATGTGAAATAAAATTTAACTTTTACATAGGAAGGGCCAGAAACAGAGGAGTTTTTATGTAACCTCTTACAAGGCAAAATTCAAGTACATGTTCAGTACAGATCATCTGTTTGTCTTGGTATTGGAGTATGTTATCACAAAATCTTAACCCTTGGAAAAGTTGCTAGTGGGACCAAAATCTCCCTGACATGCAACTAAGTGACAAAAATATAGGGTGCAAAAATACAGGTTTTAACTAACCCCATGAATACAAAGCAGAAATACTTGGGATCCGTGCAATGAAGAGTAAGCCTACCCCAAGGCAACATGTGGGTTTGGTGAGACATTCCTGTTCCTGCCAGTCTGATAATACTCAATGCACAACCATGAGATTTGTCACATAGGACAGAAGAGCTAGCTGAACCTCCACACCTTACCAGAAAGATCTTACACAAACCTGCCTTTACATCCAGTGCCTTAGGGAGACTTAAGGGATTGAATGAGGATAAAAAAGCCCAAACTCTTCTTAGGTCTACGGAGGCTTCTTCTCCCTTTTCTCTATACAACACTGACAGCACCAAACTCCATTGGTGTTACATGGAGCTACCTGACCTCACATGCCAAATGATGCAACATGCTGCTCCGGCTAAGTGATGGTGAATCATGTTGTGCTATCTGATATGGTCATCAGCTGCTATTTACTAAATGGCATATGATCAGTCGTGTACCCAAAATGCAGTAAAAAAATATCATTAGAGATGTGTTTGAACATTTGCTACTCTTGACTACTTTGGAATTAACAGCAAAATATAAAGCAATGGAAAACTGTGGGCTGGTAAATATATTGCCTTGCTCTTTTCTAAGTTCAAATTTAAAAGAAAATGGAATTTAAAGAACAAATCATATTAAAAAACCCCCTAAGTTTAGTGCTATCTTTGTTTCTCTCTTCCCTCTCCATGCATAGATCCCAAGGTGCAGAGATTGCTGTAATTCTTTCTTGGACTGAAGTCAGTGAGAATTTGCCTAAGTAAGAACAGTTGGAACAGGCCGAAAATATTAACAGCAGCAATGTCAAGATATGCAGACACAAATTAATTTCACCCACATGAGTTCCCTCATGCTTAATGTCTGCTTTCATGGCATCAGTGGATTTAGTCCAGTATTTTTTTGTGTCCGTGCATGTGTTCACATATGAGGGTGAGATACCAAACCCTAAACCAGGAGGGGTAGAAAGCATAGGCCAATAGCATGCTAAAATCTGGTCATGTACAAAATGCAAACAGTAAAAACAACAAGAAGCACAAAGGCTAACATTTTCCATGGCTTTGTACTCTTTAGACATGCTGTGCCCTAGCCATGAGTCCATTTACACTGGTGTGGAGGAGGGACAGAGGGTTAGCAGCAGTTAGGGACAGAGCAGCAGCAGCTTCTGGTGTGAAACAGAGCCAGACTTCACGTCCTTTCTGAGCTGCACAGGGCCACACTCCTCCCCTGTGACACGAAGCCAAGCAGCTTTACCATTACTTTTAACCACGACACCAAGTCCAAACCAGAGAGTTCAGCCATTGGCAGACAATCGTGCATTGTTATAAAAAGTCTGTATTTCATTACAAAAAAGCTGTCTGCGCCACCATCACAGAAACCCCAAGTCTCATTCTTCATTTAAGATTACATTTCAGCTGAAAAGCTCAATGTTTCATCAGCAGAGAGAACAATTTTACCTTCATACTAGTACACCAAGGAGCTGCATACTAACTATTCATTTTGGGGCTGTTTACAACTATTTTTTCTTTCAGTTCAACACACTTTAAACACTGAGGGGAGTTGGGAAGTCCTTTTTAACTCACTTCTTACTTAAAGGTGCTCTTTATTCAAACAATGAGCACACCTGACTTTTAACATGGTTTTCCTGAGCAAAGACTGAAGATTTGAATCCAGAATGATCCACAAATTGACTCATGTAAACTTCCTGAACAAAATCAGCATGAGTGAGGACAGAAGGTTAAACAAGCCTTTTCATTTACAGTAGCTTGTAAAGAAATTATTTTTAGATAGCAGGAAACATAACACTGGTACACCAAAGATCAAAAGATCCTATTTTACAGACCTCTCAGATCCTTCTTTTTTATTACAGCCAGAGTGCAGGCAACTACCACTAACAGGACAACACACAGCCCATGCTGCTTAGCTACCTGAAAATCTTGCCCTAAATCTGAGAAGAAGCCCAAAGTTTGGCTGGGGTCACGGTTCAGACAGGTATTGGGATGCAGCAGGGCTGAGCTGGTGGGGACCAGCAGCCTCCTCCCACACATCCACCAGGGAGCTCCAGCAACTCCCTGCAAAGCTGGAGACCCGGGCTCCTTTGCCACGAGGTGGGTCTGAATTCCACCCCTCTATACTGCCCTAGAGCAGGGGCAGTGGATCTGCAAACCCTTCTCTTGGCTGTCCACCACAGTGCAGCCGAGAAACACAGAGGGAAGAGCAGATAAACAATACTGAGTGTGACTCTTTGGCCTCTACAGACACCCCCATGCCAAGAGGAGTCCTAGTCTCTGCTCTCCAAAGCTGTTTTTCATCAAAGGATTTGCAGCAGAAAATACAAGCCTACTCCATGGCAAACTGTGCCAAATGGGGACATGTGTAAAATTTTACTATCTCCTTTTTTAATGCCTGGCTAGAAATGCTTAATCAAAACCAGCCTTTATTCATTCCTTCCTACTGTAAATAAGCCCTAAAGTAAATTCTAGAAAGAGGGAGGAAAGCAAGGATTAGCCACGTGGACTGTCTGTCTGAAAGTCAGGAACTATGGAGTTACAATTTCCTTCCTGACAGTGACTCACCCTGGAGAATGAAACACTTTCCTTTAGTTCTCCCATGTGGAGAAGGGCTACAAAATCACTTAGTCATCTACCTCGGAAATACAGAAATTATGTTTTGTTTTCTGAATGACTTGCTGTGGGTTCCAGCTAAAGTACACACGAGCTGCCAAACTGGCTGCTAATGACTTTGGTGGGCTTTGGATCAGCCCCTGTGCAACAGCTCTATTTCCAAGTACAGCAAATGTCGATGTTTGTTAACACTTGGCAAAAGCACAGACACATAAACCCCAGCCTCACATCTGACTTACATTACAACAATTTAGCCTTCACCGGGGACAGGCCACCCTGGTGCTGGGCTGGATGGGCAATACTGGCCACACCTGTGCCAGCCAGGTAGTGCTGGAGCCTCTCCTCTCACCCCCAAGGCCAGTCACAAGTTCTGGCCACCACCCAAATCTCCAAAACAGCAGTGCCACCTGCAAGAAGTCTACAGAAAAAAACAACTCTGGTCCACATTAATTCTCAATTCCCCAATTTCCCACTGCACCCAGCTGAGTTACATACAATATCCCACACACAGGGCTGTGCCTTGTTTAGCTTCCTGGCTCTGCTGCAGCCACTGTGCCCCCATGGTCCACAGGCAAAGTGAGCTCCTCAGCCACATTCATCTGAGCATTTCATTCTTCCATACCCAAAACTTAAAATTGGTCTGTGAGAAAGCTATATATCTACATGTATATATATGATTGCATATATGCATTTTTATATACAGAGGATACTTTAATCAAAGAATAATTACCTGTAGAGGACTAGCTAGTGGCCTGTTTCTAGGTACTGCAACTGTTTTGTGAAAACTATCATCATCTTCAGACACAGGCATCTTTAAAACGGAACTGGTAAGAAGATTCTGAACAGGAAAAGAAAAAAGAAAGGTTTTCAGCAACTCATGAGAACAATCTGAATTGGAATGCACTGTAAGTAAACTCAGCTTGAGTGCAGAAGCTGCTACACTGGGCACAGCCACAGATGAAGAGCAGACCTCAGCCTGGCGTCCCTGGGACTCAACTTGGCAGGAGCATTGCCCTGTACAAAGGTTTTCTATCCAGCGAAAATCCCAAGTTCAAGAATAACAGTAACACTGAATAGTTACTGTGCTCATGCAAGGTCTCCTTTGCAAAAACCAAGAGAGTCTCTCTCTCTCTTTCACCAGTTTTTAATTCCATGATCAAGTCATTTCTACACACAGGTGCAGGCATCCTTCAAGTGTAGGCTCTTCACAATCTGTGGGCTGCAAAATGACAGCAACTTCTGCAACCTTCTGTAGGCATCAGAGTGATAATTAAGAGTAGCATTTTGCTTTTTATGCCTAGTACAGGAAAATGACACTAAAATAAGGAATAAAGCCTACTTGTGAAGAAAATCAGAAAGAATATTCTCTTGCTCTTGCATTTAAGAATTGAACAGGCATGTAAAACAAAGAATTACTTTGATGGTGTGAAAACTTTTACTTACTGGCACATCTTCCATAGTAGACCCCGGCGTAAAGAGCTGAGTGTTCAGGTTTTCTCCTTCCCAGTGATTTGAGCAAAAAAAATTTCCAGTTTTATCTGTCGGGGACTCCACCTAAAAGCAGAAAAGGCATGATTCAAACACCACATAACTGACCAGGAGATTTCTGTCAGTTGCTTAACAAATTGAAAAAATATTCTTCACAGAGGTGCATAATGTATGTTTACAGCAGTATCTTTTACAGCAGCCTTGCTCTTTGCAGAAGAAAAAGGTTCAAGGTTCTCCAAAAAATCTCCATCTAATAAAACTTTGAATACTTGCACTCAGGCTCTGTCAGTATTCAGGAGTTTAATCCCCCAGAAAGGATTGAGAATATATGTATTTTTAGAACTTTAGTGACAAAGTAATATAATGCAATGTCCTCAAATGTTCAGGTTTCTAAGTCACTCCATGGAGCTTGGTCCCCATGGGGTTCTTCTATACTTTTCACCAATATTTGAAAGATTCAATCCAAATTCATGTCTAATTTTTCTTTTCTTTTTAAGTTTCAAACGAAAACTGCATTAGAACAGCCCAAGCAAACCCCTGCTGAAAACAGCAGAAAGACTTCTATGGAAATCAATGGGAGATGAATTAGACATGCCTAGTGTACTATATGGAACCGACACTAAGATCTTGGGGCTCACATGAAAGAAAAACAGACAGCTATTTAACGGAAAAGGCATTGCTATAAGTTTCTCAGCAAAGAGTTCTGAATTAAATTGCCTCAGGTAAGTTTGAGATTTACCTCTTGTTTGATTTTCTTCAGCAAAGGGGGTCCACTTTCATGTAGCCCAGCCACTATTGCAGATTCCTCCGACTCCTGCTTGATAACATCCTGCAGATCTTCTACAAGATGAGTAGGAGTTTGAGGCTGAAAGAAAGAAACGTTATATCCAAGTCCCAGAACATCCCTCTGCACTAATATCAAAGCAACTTTTATCATTGTTTCCTTCTTACCAGCATCTTCAAAGGACCGTATTTGATTTCCTGAGCTGCAAGTGCGTTTTTGAATGGAGTGGGTGTTCTTGGAGAGCTTTCTAATATCGACCTCTTGATTGCTGGAGTCCTGAAACTTTAAAAAGAAGGAAAGGAACTTTAAAGGAACATGCTTGGAAATACTACCTCTTTACAGAAATGCGTGCATACAGGCAGTATTGTTGTAAGACTTTGGAAAATATTTCCCTGCAATCCTATAATCCATTTTGCTTTTACAGCAGAACATCTATTTGACTGCAGTAAGGTGTAAAGACTTTATTTTAAAAACTGGTGAACCTATATGCATGGTTTAATAACCTACCTCAATAGTCATAAAGTGGAAGTTTTACTCCCAACAAAGAAAAATCTGAATGTGTGAGCAAACAACTCTCCAGGAAGCATAGAATTGTAGAATGGTTTAGGCAGGAACAGTCCTTAAAGATCATCTAGTTCCAAACAGCCTGCCACAGGCAGGTACACCTTCCAGGAGATCAGGTTGCCCAGGGCTTCATCCAGGGATAGGCCATTCACAACTTGTCTGGCCAGCCTGCTCAGTGCCTCACCACCCTCTCAACAAAGAATTCTTCCCTTGTATCTAATCTAAACCCACTCTCTTACAGCCTAAAGCATATGCTGACCCAGCACTTTGGTTGCATGCAGATGTGAAGAAATGGACCCTCACAAGCTCGACAAGACGACAGACTTACACGTGGTTTTCCTTCTGAGCTTTGAAAGCCTGGTCCCTGTGGAACGGGGAGGTAACTGCCATCTTATGGCCACATACTGGCGTGGAGGTAAGCGCAGGGTTGTCCAGGTTCAAGTTCTCGTGATTGGATGAGGTGTTTAAGAACTGCATGTGTGCAAAGAAAAAATTAACAGGAACGTCCAGATAACATGGCTGACCTCTTAAGCTGACATTATTGAACAAAAGAAAAATAAATGTTTTTCTTCCGGTTGACATGAGTCACTCTCCTGACCCTATGATGCGAGTAGGGGTATGTGGGCTACCTGACTACATTGTGAAAAAATACTCAATGGTTTGGCTCTGGAAGCTAGAGAGGGAAATTTTAAAGGAAATTACACTCTGTTCCAATGAGAAACACTTTCCACCACTTTCAGAGTCTGATCTGGATTTTCTCCAAACAAATTTTAATTAAAGACCAGTGTGCCCAAGAAACTGGGTGAAAATGAGCAAGGGATGTTTCAGAAATAAACCCACAGGAAACAGGGTTAAATTTCACAAATATTTACATGGGGCATCTAGGAGCTTTTAGGGCAGTAAATAAAGCGCTTATGACAGGAAAATAAATTTCCTAACATCTCTCTCAAAAGAAAGTACTTCATTTTCAGAGCATAAAATGAAAGCTGCCACCTGTGACGGGTGTGTGGAATGCTTTGCAATGGAAACAGCTGACTGAAAAAGAGGCAGCACTGTTTGTTTGGAGAAAATTGCTCTTGCATGTGTTCTACCTAGTAACCTAAAATATTGTTTCTATGTCTAGCGTCTATGAATCTGTGAGCATAGTGGTATCCTTTATTCTGACAACAATTCAATGTATTCTCTTTTAAATTCAATCAGCCACTTTATGAAAATGTAGCATGTAAGAAAATCTGGCTTTCACTGGAAAAATGACATATGATTAACATAGCTAATAGGTAATGGGAACAGTGGGAAATCATGACATGAAATCTTTTACTATCCTTCATGAAATAGTGTTTCTTTGACATCAAAGACTAAAGCAAACCAACACAGACAAACAAAAAATCCAAAACACTTTTAAATAGTGCTACAGCTGTGAAACAAAGCAACCATCATCATGAATTTGAAAATGCATGCCAGGCCATTTTAACAGGCCATTTTCCTCCTCATTCCTATGCCACTCCAACCCTCATGGCTTGGGCAGAGGATGGCAAGAGTGATTTGAATTTTCTGGTTGCTGTCAGTTTGTCTCACAACCTGATTGCTATTTAAATGCAGTTTGGGGTTTTCTAGGTCAATGAATCATACTGTAAGTGGACAGAGATGGAAAGTATCACAGGTGATCAGAAAAGTTAAACTCTAGTAGTTGGAGTTAGCAGGAAGAGTAAAACAAGGAGTCACACTCCCCTACAAAAAAGACCCAAAAAGGCAAAAAACCAAAACACAAAAAACCAAGCCCACAGATGAATTTAAAAGACAAGAATCAACAGTTAGCTTGCTAATTAACTAAACTCAGTGGTGAAGACTAGGAGCAGTGAGAAGATTCAAACACGGAGTGAAATCAACAAGCACAATGGTAATTAGTCATTTGTTCCAAAGGATTAGTTTCTAAATTGTTAAGAATGGGGTAACTTTTGAGAATTAGTAACATCTGTGCAGAAGTCTTGATCTACCTGCGAGGGAGAGAAGGGCAGGCTTTTGACAGGGGAGCGCTTAGGAGGAGTTGAACTGCTGACGTCAGCTAGGACCAAGGTGCTACCGTGGCCACTTTCTAAGGGGCTGCAGTGCCCTCTCCTTTTGCGAAGAAGGACCCATGGAGCTGCACTGCCCTGTGAGGCAGATGAGGTCTTTGGTGAGCCAAGAGAGCCCTGACTTGACATGACTTTGCTCAAATTTGTGGTGGACTGTCCTTGAGGTCTACAAGCACTGGCCCCTCTTTGCTGAAGCTGCGCGACGCTGCCTGAGGCAGCTCTGCTAGCCGGAGTGTCTGTGTCTTCAAAGAATTCAAAACTGCTGAGATCACCCCATGATGAAGGATCCTGAAACAACGTGGGAGGCACGGAGCTATAAGACAGTGTATAGTGCCACCTCATGAAAATACAGTGCTAGGATATGCCTGTAACCAACAACAACAAAGTCTTTCCCAGTTCAATTCAGCCTGACCCTGTTCATGGGAGCAGCAACACCGTGAACACAATTTGTGTTTTCAATACATACCTTGATCTTATCAAACTGTCTGACATCCTAGTAGTGTTGCTGGCAACTGAGTCCCTAACAAATGAGTCAAATTATGTCCTCACTATTTGCTTGCCCAGTGTTTTCTGCTTGGTATGATGATGGTGCCTTTTGTTACAAAAAAATGTGTGCTGTAGACAAAGACTGGCCTCCTCCTAACATGCAATGCTGCTCTGGATATGCTGAAAGGGAAATGATACCGTACGAAGCAGACACCTCTGCTTCTGAAGGAGGTTGCCACCAACAAACCAATTCAATGTGCTACTTCTTTACATGTAGCATCCTAGAGACTGCAATGAGAACAGGTCCATGTCAATGTCAGTCAGATACTTGACATTTAAATGTGTGTTTACAGTCCTTCACATATGCCAGGGCAAGCTCCTTAAAGTTTGAGAAGCAGCTATTGAGGTTACAATTAAAAATTCTAGAAAACGATGCAGATACATGAGCAGCTGCACACAAACCTATGGCATGTGTTGCTTCAAATATCAGTAAATACCATCTCATTGTTTAAGATTTTTCATGGTATCTCTGATTTTATTTTAAGGAGACTTAAAATTGAGAGATTGTTTCAAGCTCCTACTGTGCAGCTTGCCAAAACTCACACTCCCATTCCAAGATGTAGCAGGAAAGGGAGACACCCACAAGAAACATACGCATCCATGCTTGAGGGCTTCATTTACAAGCAGCTGCATTTTGTTATGTCAGAAGATAAGCTTCAGATCCTGGAGCAACTCGAAGTTACTCGGGAAAAAACCAACAACCACATTTAGGACAATCCCAGCTCCTCACCCCTTACTCTTTGACCATGCACAAATCCACCTGAGGCGCCAAGTCTACTTACGGAGTCTATTAACTGGAGTGTTTCAGCAAATTCTAAGAGATTCTTAACATTATCCAAGATGTTGCTCTGGTGAACAATCATGCACCGTGCAGGGGATGCACTTTCCTCAGGTAAGCAACCGTGATCCACCGGTGGAGATGGAGTACAGTGGTGATGTTCCCCCAAACAGGAAACAGGTGCACTGTCACCACTGGTCCTGGTACTGTCAGCAATTGTGGTGCTGTGCCAGCCGGGGTAGTTTGATGTGTGGTTCTGTGTCTAAAGCAAGAAGAAGAAAAAAAAAAGAAGAAAAGGGAGGGGGGAAAGGCAGAAGGAACTTAGCAATGAAATTGCACAAGGTGTCAGATGCCACTGGAGGAAAGATAAAAGTAGTTGCATCACCATCTAAAAGCTTATGCCTATGAAACAATTGTCAAGATGTTTCCTTTCATCAGTGCAAGATCTTGTTTTAAGTAATACTGGTATTGTATTTGTTATCCCAAAGTTACCTCATAATTTACTTCCAGGATTATAGGCATATGTCATTACTAGCACGTAATCAATTCATACTTTGTTACTCCAAGTGCTCAAAAAGTGTCTGCAAGTCCTTTTCTGTAAGAAGCAAGAAACGGCAGGATTTCCCTACTGAGCACTCAGCACTGTAGAAGGCTACAGGTTTTTAGAGTTAGAGTTGCTTTTGTCTGCTTATCTCCTTTTCTTCTGCTATCCCTGTCTAATGCTACAGCTTACGCCAATGCAATGAAGAGGCTGTCAAATCAACGTGGTTAGGAAAGCAGAAGAACAAATTAACAGAAGTTTCTTTCCAGTGTGATCATGCAACAGAAGAAATTGCAAAACATTAACTAAAGTTAAAAAGTGGCAAACTAACGTATCATGCATGCAGTTCTTTTACTATTAATTTAAATATTACCCAAAAAAAGAAAAAATCTGCTGGCTATCACCTATCTTCAAAAATGATTTTGGAATTCTTGGCTTTGGCGACGGTGTTAAGTAGTTACACAAGAGTTTTCACACATTGACATCCAATGGCATATACAACAAAGTATGAGAATTCAGTAATAGCCAGCACTTGCTCCATGCATGCAGTTACAAAGAATCTAACATTATTTGGAGGAGTAAAACAAATTCTCAAACATGCACCAAGTCTGAAGCTTACAAAGTGTATAAAACACAGCTGAAGGAAAGAATACAACAGAGAAGAAAAATCTAATGCACAGGCACTACATTTTCATCACATGAACCATTGCACACTTTCCGAAACACAGATCCCATTATTGATTAAAGGTCTGCAGGATTTTCAATTTTTGTACAATCATCATGTTTCCAAAATTACATCATGTTGATGGGAGCCCAATCCTGCTCCCACTTTGCAAAGTAAGATACCTGCAAAATTTTTGAATTTTTTTTTCAATAAAAGAATTTACAAAGCAGATACAGATTATATATGTGCTGTGTTTCATCCTTTTAAAACAGAAATATAGAGCCTTGATTAGTACTGAAGGCAGAGGGGGAGTAAAAAGTTAAAAAGACAAGCACTGGGGTAAGGCTGCTATCCCTCCATCCAAGCACACAGTGACAATCTTACTGGTAATGCCTGCTGCCCTTTCAGTTCATTCTCAGTCGACATTAGTAGCAACTCTAATTCCTTTATTCGCTTTTCTTTCTCAGGGTCTTCATCATTATAGTGTCTCTGAAATTAAGAGTTAAGGGAAAAGAAAAGATAAAGGTCTGATAGGATGTAGTAACTAAAATGCTCATGGTTTGCCGACCTGTGGTTATAACAGCCAAATTAGATTCAAAGATGAAACAAATGTCAATTGTGTTTTCCGCTACCAAAATCTCTGCTGAATTTCAGTATAGACATTAGAAATGGAGAAAGTGAAAGCCATCACACCAGATGTCAACTATTTCATTTTAAAACCACTTCAGAAGGAGCAATTATTAGCCATGTTAGAACTCCCCGACCTTCCCCATTTTCTCTTTTCACCAGACTTAATACATTAAAATGTTTCTTTAATGTACGATGTCTGCATTTTAGTTTATCAAATGTTTAAGAAATTGACTCTTGAAATGAGGTTCAAGTTATCTACCTGGATAGCTGCAGCAGCTGGCTGAGGTACATTGACAATATTTACATGCAGTGCTACTGGATATGGGATCTGACCAGGAACCTAGGTCAAAAAGCAAAAATTGATTATTTCCAGCATATTATCTGCTTGCATTGTCAATCTGTGTTAAACATACTTTGGTTTTAGATACTTAATATTTGTAGTCTGCAGAGATGAAATAGCAAAAAAACTAAAAATGTTTACAAGAAAAGTAATTGGGTTTTTAGGAATATGACAGCGAGCATTAGAGAGAAAGAAAGAAAATTCATGCATGAAATATTTACCCTTCCTGAACAAGAAAAGATGAATAATTTATAGACACATTTGTAAGGATTTTCTAAATTGAAGTAAAAAAGCAAAAGACGCAATTTATTATTATCTAAAACTCTACAATCCTGCAATTTATTTTCATCTAAAACTCTGCAACTGTCTGAAGGAGGAGCCTGTTTCATTATTAATCATTAATAGAAAAGAAATCAGATTAAAAACAATACTTGTTCACTTGGTTCCGACAAGCAACCCACAAACAGAATACTACTAAAGAGAACGTGGGAGATTTTTACATGGAACACAGAATTAACCAGATTCAACTGATATTCAAGAAATTTAATATTCACAACTCTAAGAAATATGTTAACTGCTCTCTCAAGGTGTTAGACCCGCTGTACCCGGTTCCACCACCTGAATTGGAACCAGTTTGAAATGTACTTATTTTCACCACTGAATGAAGTAGAAGTCAAAGAAATCCTCATCTGACATTGAACACATCCAAGTCCACCAAGACGAAGAAAATCCTTCATGCTGAAACCAGGCATGGCTAAACTGCACCCATCTATTTAAGGAGGCAAAACAAGCACCCCCACCACACTCCTGTGCTCAGGCACTTACGTTCTGTGGCTCAGGGATGTGGTAGTAGGGGTAGTCACTGCTCAGCGGGGGCTGGCTGGCCACCGGCAGCTGGGCGGGCGGCGATGGGTTGTGAGCAAAGGCCATCAAGTGGTTGTTCTTCTGAAAGCCAGCAGCTGCTGAGGAGTGGCAGGCTTTGGAGGACTCCTGCAGGTAGCCCTCCTGCTCAACCTTTCGGCGCATGGTGGAGTTCCAGTGGTTCTTGATAGCATTATCAGTTCTGCAACAGAAATACAGATGTTCGAGGAGTTTCAGAAACGAGCATTTCTAATTCAGACAGGTCAGTGGGAAGGGAACTGCTGTCGGCATTTCTGTTAAAACCTTGGGCTCTTCTCTGACCTTCCTTCTACCCCCACCACTATAAATGCTACTCCCAACTTCTCAGGAAAGATGCTCAGTATAAAAGTTAGGGAAAAAGAAAAATGAGCTACAGTTGTTTACATACTTTTCAAAGCAATCTCTCATTACTTAGATCCTCAAATTGTAAGAAATTGCTAACTTCATCCTCACCCCATTCCCATGAAGTGAGGAGACAACAAAGGCTAACATCCCTTTGAGGCTATCCTAAAGGAATGACAACATCATCTTCCTATATCTTAATATTCCAGTGAAATCTGATTGTGTCTCATTGCTGGAAAGAAAGACTGTGGAGAACAGCTGTGAATAGACTGACTTCCAAGAAACTTTCCAGCTGGTCACCTAGACAACAACAACAACATCATGCTGTACATGCAAACTCAGTAAACAAAACTGTTGGGATTTTTCTTAGGTGCAGAAAAACTGAGATTCAAATCCTCACATATGAGTCAGGGAAAGCAAACTTACCAAGTTTGTGAGATTTTAAGAGTATGCTTTAAAACACCTCTGCTATTTGAAAAACATCATCACTGCATGGCATCATTCAAAGTAGTATCTGTGATGTGTGGAAGCTACAAAAATATTTCCAAAGGCTAATTCCTTTCTTGTTATCTTCTAGAAGGTGAAGCAGCCCAGGGAATGACTGCTTAAAAGGCTATCATGATATTAGGCCTTATATTTAGGTCTTGAAGATGTTTTATCAAGTAGCAGGAAGAAAAGGTGGAAGGGAAACCTCTCCCTTGCTTACATTATTTGCTTGCCCACATTTTGAGTCACTTTTAATCACAGCAAATAAGACACTGAATCTTTGAGGTTATATACAAACTGTACAAAAGCTACCAGTGAGACAAATATTTCCAGGACCAGAGTTTGAGGAAAAAGTTTCTCCTGTTTTACACATGGTTTTTTAACAGGTCAAAATCATCTGGATGACTCAAGAGCAATTAGAAAAGTTGAAGAAGCCTTCTTTTAAATAATTTTGAATAATCAGACTGGATTTCATGTTGAAGGCATACCTGTAGCTGAACGTAAATTATGTTCTACTTGCAGAGCCTGATCATTCCCTGTTAAATCGACTTAAATTTTGACAGTCACCACAGGCACAAATAAGACTGCATAGACATTTAGGAAACTCTTATGGTCTTGCTCCACTTACTGGCTTTTTTACCCATGGCAAACATTAAAAGCCTGTAAAAATAGCATACTGTTGCATGTACTGACCAAACAGTGAAGTTCCCCACAGAGAAAAACGCACATCGGTGTCACTGGCTTCCCAGGTTTTGATTCCAAAATTTTTTCGATTTCTACAGTACAGCCTGAGGCAACCAGAACAGATTGCTCAGACCCGCAGCTTTTCCCTTTTTTTAAGAGCTAAAGGCATTATGTCATTACCGTCCAGGCAGCAACTTTGCAATCTCTGCCCATCTGTTTCCCAGCCTCTTGTGTGCCTGGTAAATAATTCTATCTTCCTCTTCTGTCCAGGAGGTTTTCTTCACTTCTGGATTCAAATGGTTGTGCCACCTCTCCCTGCACTGTTTTCCAATCCTTCCTTTCAAATGCTTAGCAATGACCGACCAGCGCTTTGGACCGTATTTCTGCACGAGCTCTATTACCTTCAAAGAAGGACATAAAAACTGCCTGTATTTAATGATGCATCATGAATCAATGAAATTTTTTTCTGTGGTGAAGCAATATTTTCAACAACATTTCTCAAAACTGCTACAATAAAACTAATAGCAATTAAGATTCCCCACTTCCCATTCATAATTTTACCCAAAAGGAAAAATCTGGTAATAGTTAAGGCATTTCTAGACTGCAATTCTACATTACAGTGCTGTAAAGCAACAGTAATTTATTTGCATAGCAAACTTAGAAAGCACTACACAAATACAATCCGCCTCTGGCCATAATAATGTTGAGACCACCAAAGTTTCCAGGAGTTTTTCCCCAACACCTGAAATCTGCTAGTAAGGCATTAATCAGACAGAAAGGAAAACTGATTACCCTTTGATCCTCCTCTTTAGTCCACGGACCTTTAATAAGTTCTGGGTTTAGTACCTTCTGCCATCGGTGCTGGCACTGAACATCCGTCCGATTCTAGTGAAATGTGAAATACACAAAGTGGAAAATTCTTTAGACAAGATGAAAGTAGAGTGAGAATGCTCTTATTTACATACACTTGTTTTGATGTATTTCTGCCAACTGCCAACTAAGACTACTAAACAACATAGAGTGATACAGTAAGTTTGAGAAGAAGGTGGTCAACTATCACTTTGCTTACAGAATAGGTAAGATTTCCATCACTTCTGCATTGAGGACTCCATCACCAAAACTACACAAACTTTATCTTCCCCATCTGCACAATAGCTGGCATGCTTTCACATGCAGTATTTCAGCAACAGCCAAAGTGTTCACAAAGCAATTATCTTCAAAATCATACTTGCAATTCACCAAAGTTACTTTTTTCTGCTGTGCTGAGACATTTTGTTTCATTGTCACATTGACCACCTACTGTGCAAGTCCCCACCATCCCCCATTTTTGCTTGCTTGATTTTTTCCAACGCTTTCTGACAAGTGAAGGGAAAAATAAATATGAGGGTTTCCACAGTAATCTAACTAAATTTCTAAGGTCTCCATTTGTGGAAGTTTTATATCTCCCCTGCAAAGGTAACTATAAAGCATCCACTCCGTTTCCCCTTTATCAAGGAAACCCCTGGATAAAGAGTTGCTACTGAGCCTGGAAACAGAAAACAATATCTACTTACAGGAAGGAAATTGGCAATGACTTTCCAGTCTTCTGTGCCGTTCTGCTCCACAAGCTTCTTCAACTTCTCATCCTGAATCATAAACCCCCCCCCCCCAAGATATATTTAATATTGCAATCTCTTATAATCCAAATGAATTTTTTTTAATTCATTCTTGTAGCTTCTTATGCATCTACTTTTGCTTTCTGAGTGTAAGGGAAGGTGGCCTGCCTAAAGCAGATATTTCTACTCCTTTGGATTTTGGTAGGTTCTTTACTGTGCTGCAGGAGAATGACTGACTTCTGTGCAGTTCTTTGACTCACAATCTACATTCCCATTTTACTCATCAAAGCACTCTAACTGTTATTCTTAGACTGGATTTACAGGAGGAAATGGGTGCTTAGATGCCAAGCATCAGAATAACCTTGAAATTCAGTAACACTCAGGCACTCAGCTATGTAGGGACCTCTGAAAATCACAGCCTTAAGCTTTATATGTCTTGTAAGTAATGGGAGTTCCAGGGATTTGCTCATGGCCTATCCACCTGCAATAAATGCACAATAAAACTAACAACTCCTTTTTGCTCCTGTTCTCTGTGAGGGAGTTTTGCATACTTGTAGATAGCAAAAAAATTGACCCAATCTTTTTAATGACAGGGCCAGAAATATAGACCCTAAACACAAAAGAAACTAATCTTCGGTACTGGGAAAGATCGAGATAGTGTAAAACAAACCAGAAATGCTCCAAGAGATAAGAGGAGAAGAGTGGCCCTCTCCTTCCCCAGTTCATGCGACAGGACAGTGGCCATTGGACTTCATGGCCATCCTTTCCTCCCTGGCCACATCATAACCACATCCACCTTTGTAAGGGCAGACTATGATTTAAAATAAATAAATAAAAGGCTTGCAAGGGGTGACCTGCCACTGTTTTTACATCAATACACATTGTTAGAGAAGAGAAAGTCAAAACATAACTCAAGAACTGTATGAATGTATTCCACAACAAACTCAAACCAGTTAAATTGCCAAAGGAGATCCACCTGGCAAAGGAGTTTGATACCACAATTTTCCCAGAAAGTCAGCACAAGGGTATCTCGACTAAAACACATTCTGACCTTGAAAAGCAAAATACATCTTGAATGCTGGATTTCTCTCCTCCAGCTTTTACTTTATTTCCTTGGAATCATAACAGTGCAATTAAAGTGCAAAATTCCAATGGTACAGAAGGACTGCAGCAGTTTCTGCCACAGTTGTTTGCCGCTGTGGGACACTGAACACAGATCGGTTCTCGCATAGCAACAGTTTCCAAACAGAAAGAGGCAAGTGGCAACAATGCAGCACTGCTACAGGTGATTCGGAACCTGCTTCTACAATAGGGATTACACAGAGATTCACACCCCACATACTGTAACACAGAGCTTGGTGGAAATTAAAAAGTTGTGTTTATACATTTTATTTAAAAGGTAAGAACTATGCTCAAAGTTAAATAAAACACTGAACGTAGCTAGCAGGTCAAAAAAGTTGTCCTCAGATAAGGGATTGTCACTGAAGTAAATTTGCAGATTAGCAATACGGTGAAGAACATGAAGCAACTGGGAGAAGAATGTGATCCATGCTCTCTCTTATCTTTTTACATGCAGGAGAGGAATGAACTTGGATTTACCTCTTCGCGGGTCCACCTGGTTTTTCCTAAGTGACGTTTTCCAGTCTTAGGAAGCAGACCATCATAATCGTGATCATACACCTCAACATCTTCTTCATCATCATCACTACTATATATACTGCAAAACAAAAGAGTGAGACAGAGAGGAGCATGAGGACTTGAGCTACTTAATTACAAAACACAACCCCCCCCCCCACTACAATCCATACAAAGGTTACACAGATAAAAGTTTTAAAACTTGCACAACAAGATTTTGTTCTGCATTCTGTTGTTCTAGTATTCTGAACTGGTTCTGCTGTTTTTGGTATCCACAGATACAAGCAAAGGGCTGGCAACCTTCGTATTACTGTGCATGTTTAGACCTGCTCCTAATGTTAGATCAGTGGCGAATTACACATTTGGCAAACTTTCAACCAATGAAAGTTTCAAATTAAAACACAATGTTTGGAACAATAAAGACAACTAGAGGCTGTGTCCAGTACACGAGTACATGCTTAAGATCTTTAACTTGTGCCATATATTCTGAAAAATATTAGTGTTTTTGCACGTTTAATACAGCAGATTGTTATACTGTTCCAAAACAAAACAGACTGTGTGGCTAAACAAAAAGCTAAACAATAACCTTGTTTGAGAAAATGTTTATGGACCCTCCATGAGAAGGCACAAGTTTTTACAATTAAGTAAAGACAGTAAGTGGCAGCACTAACATGCAATAAGCTCTAATATAAAATATGCCCTCCATTTATGGGTTTGGACAGATAAGGACTGAGGACAAGTTTGTTTAATATCCTGCAACCAACAAATGAGTGACTGAACCTTTCTATACTCTCCATTTCTATAACTTTATTACCTCTAATCTATTTCTAAATCCCTCATACTGTTTTTGAAATACTCTGCTCACCTAATTCATGACTAAGGGATTTCCCCAGAGGCTATCTATAGGTAAAAAGGACTCCATGACTCTTTTCACAAACAGCACTTGCTCTGCCTAGCTAACTAAATCTAAAAGAGAGAGTTTTGCAACAAGAAGTGCCTTTCTGGTGGACAATATTTTACTTCTAACTTTTAAGGTATGAGCAGCAGTTCTGATACTTCAGCTAAAAGATGCTAGCCACGAGTGTTAGAAAGGAGTCAGTGTCATAAAGATTAAAAACTGTGATATATCCGATGGTATGGCATGCTGTGGTATGTTAAAAGTATGACTAAGGCATTAAAATAAAGTTATTTTCTAACAAAATTAACAGGCATTGTTTATGCTGTTAACCTGTTTTCAGGAGATTACTTTAAATTAAGTTGCAATAAAGCACAGTGACTGTTAGTCAAGATGCAAACACCTCCAAATGCAAGCTGCTGAACCTGCATTCTTTAAAAGTACCGGGCTAATCACACCCTACATCTTCCACCCTGTTGTCTGGCCTGTGTCATGGGCCATGGAAGAACACGCTTATATGCTACATGTAAAAAGTTTTCCACAGCCTGCTGTGATGTGCGTGGTCTTCCTGCAGCCTCTGCCGGGTGCCCCAGACTCACCCACCCAGCCCATCGCTGCCACCCTCAACTCGTGCCCATTGCGCTGCAGTCCCGCAGCCCCACGGTTCACTCCCTATTCCCCAGACCCGGTAAGCACCGGGAGTCAGGCCCGATGGAAGCTCCCGCTCCGCACGCACCCCTCATTGGCAGCTGGAGCCTCCCGTGCTTGAGCAGAAGCTCCCACGCTCCAGCTGCCACAAGCCCGGCTCCCTCCCCAGCCGCCGCTCAAAGCAGATTCACTTTTCTCAGTGACACAAAGAGACAGCTGCGCCGCTGCCCATATGCCAAAGGAAGTTTTGTGGCACAGTTTCCAAGTATCATTTTGAAAACGAGTTTTCCGTAGACGGCAGCCAGCAGGTACGCATCCATCGGCAGCGCTTCCTGCGCGGCGGTGCGGGCCGGGCACCGCAGGGAAACGCCGCTCAGCAGCAGCACAGCATCAGCGGCCAACGCGTTAAAGGACTTCAGTGCGGGGCCAGTTCTGTAACAGGGTTATTTAAATGACTGTGGCCTCGCTGGCACCGCAGAACCGAGCAAACTCCACTGTACTACCTGCGTTCTCCAGCAGGAGAAAAGTGCCCTGGGATTCCGGGACGCTCGGTAGTTCCCTTCAGTCAACCGGGCCTTCGGCGGTGCTCTAAAACTTTATTTTGCACCTCCGGCCGCAGCCCCGAAGCCTTCCCCCGGGCGGCTCGGCATGGCTCGGCACGGCGCGGCGCTCCGCCCGGCCGGGACAGCGGGAGTCCCCGGCCGCCCATCAGCGCTGCGCTGTTCGCCGAGGCAACCGGCTTGTGCAACGACACACGGGGAAAAGAACGGGGGGAAAAAGGGAGAGGTAAAAATAAAAAAAAGAAAAAAAAAAAAAAAAAAAAAAAAAAAAAAAAAAAAAGAGGAGATGTAGAGGAAATGACTTGCTGCTGCTACCGTGATTGAAGGAATTCGGGCACCAGCCTCGCCGGGCAGAGCCCGCGCCCGCTCCCGTCGGCGCCGCGCCCGTGGATCAGGCGGACCGCGCACCGCGCCGCCCCGGCCTCCCAGCCCCGAGCGGCGGACGTGTCCCTGCGGGAGGCGCCCGCGAGGCAGCGGCGGCTGTCCCTCTCTTTCGGGAGAGACGGGCCGGGTGATTCACCGCCAGCCCTAGCGACAGCCCCGCTCTGACACTGAAAGCACAGCCCGGCGCTCGCCAGCGGCTCGCCGTCTCCTCCCGCACAGCAAGCCCCTCTTCCTTAGGAAGAGCCCACCAAGCCCCCAGTCCCACCGGACGGGGCCGGCGCCCGGGAAGCGACAGGCAAGGCTGCGACCTTCTCCCCTGTCACAGCCAGCCAAAGGGAGGGGAGGAGGGGAGGATGCCGGGCTGCAAAGAGAAAGAGAAAAAAGCCTCCACGTGTCCGACCCGCCGTCCCCGGCTAATTAGACAACAACCCCGCTCTGTGCGCCCGCCCGGCAGCGGCGGCACGGACGCGGCCACGCGGCGCTTGCCGCCCCGTCTAGTCCAGTCCAGTCCGCCGCCTCCGGGGC
>VYZR01091959.1:4525-26173 GCA_013400675.1 Oxylabes madagascariensis
TTTTAGAGGATGAAGAGAAAAATCCATGTCAAAGCAGTTATCAATTACACAGTAAATGGAAAAAAAAAAGAAAAAGCTAAAAAACAGAGTTCCCATATAAAGAAAGAATGAGAACATGCTTAGCTAAAATATTATTGAGAAGTTTAATGTTGCACTATATTTTGAGATTCACTGACATAGTTATCCCTAATTGATTCTAGGATGATCATTTTGCTGTAAATCCTCAAGGGGACACTGCTATTCTACAATAGCTATTTTAGCAAACTTCCAAGCGTAGACAAGTTTATGGAAGTAACTTGCTCCTGCATTATTAATCTGTCTCCATTTCCCTACCTCTAAAAAGAAAAATATATTTCACTGCGTGTATTCTATTCTAAATCTCACCCAAACACCCAGAATCATAGCCTGTGTCTTTCACTCTAGGATTGCTACTTAGTGATTCTCACATAAATTACTTTACTAGTTTTCAAGTCAAGTTTTCAAAACATCCTTGGTAGGCTTTAAGGAGTGGGCACATAAATTATTCTTTCCTTATATGCCATAAAATACCTTTTTTCTGGATTCAGGCAGAACTCATAAGCTCAGAGCTACTATCAAGACCTAGGCACATCTGACCATGCACAAAAGCAGAGCTTTAGGTAACACAGAGAATTGGAAAAATATTCAGGTAAACAAGTTATTGATTTATTTTCTGGTTTATGTACTTCTGTAAACACATAATTAGATCAGTGAAAATACTTAAGGATTAACTTCAAAATGGCATTTGTTTAGTATTTTCTCTGGAATTGCATTACTTTCTGAGTAAAAGTTTCTGCAATTAAATATAGTTTTCAGGGTAGGGCTTGATTTTGAGAAACGGGTAATTCACATGTCATCCAACATTTCTATCGCTGTGTTTAACTTAGCCTGCTCCAGATTCATCTTCCCGAACAGAATCCAGCCTTTTACTTGGCAAAATGCTTTCACTGCTTTATGGCTGCCAAGAGGCTTGCAAGATTTGTCCTTTGGATGGGCATTTCAACCGTGTTCTTCCTGCACAGGGAAGAACTAGCAATAGGCTGACCCTGCACGTTACCAATGCCCACTGTCAAGAGTTGCTAATGAAGTCCTCTCCATTCCCACAGGTTCTCTGCTAGGACAGCCCTAGCAGATATGATATCAACATACCCAAAAGAGATGACATTTTGTAATAAAAAGCCTTCCCAGTTATCTGCTGAGTCAACCTAAATGCAAAGTATGTGCTGAAGAGTACTGACGGCTAAGGACTTCAATCTCCTGCTGAACGGTAACGAATGTGAGCATGCAGGAGCTCTTGGCCCTACTGACATTTGTGTCATATCTTACAAACACAGCAGAGATAAACTAGCATCTTCTTCCACTGAGTGTAGAGGATGCAGGTTACAGTTACTTCAAATTTACGGAGTGAGGTATGAAGATAAGTCAGAAATTAATAATGACCTTTCCTTTAAAGACATTACATACCTGCAAATCATACTATTAAACTACCAGCTGGCGAAAATGATGCCATCTCACTGCCCTGTATTCATAGATCTGATTCGGCTCCTGAAAACCCAAGAAGCACAGCAAAGGCTTTATGTGTGACACCAGTTGCTGTCTCCTGAGACCTGTTTCCCCCTACCCAGTAATGGCTGCAATTGGCATCTCTCTATTTCCATGCAGTAGAGGTACATATGATAAAGCAGACAGCAGAGATGTCTGTCCAATTTCCTTCTCTTGCTAAGCTTTCTGTGGCATCCTTTTTACCACGATCTTCCAAAGTGATTGAGCTTCCTTCTGAGGTACCTTCTGCAATTCCTGTTTCTTGATACCTAAATAGTCTGCAATCACCACAGATATCCACTTTGACCCAAACATTGTGCAAAGGTGTAGCACAGGGCTGAGTTGAATATACTCTGCCTTTTAGCTGCTCATCTAGATCATGTAATCACCCAGTTCTTATCTGGCACTAACTTGCAGTTTGCTGACTAAGGGCAGGACTAGAATTTGCTTACATCTGCTATAGCCTGTTTCTTCTTTCAAGTTCAAAGTGATACAAGTGACAAGGCTAGTAAGGAAGGCATACGCTTAGGGAACCGGATTCTGGATATGAAAGAATAATTGTGGATAATGATGTGAAAATTTAATTTCTTGGTGTTCACCTTGATGCTGATTTTCATAGTCCCGTTGTTTACTTACTTAAATAAACTATAATCAGTAATGTACCAAAGTTACTTTCGGAAAAATACAGGCAAGTGGCTATTAACAAAATCTCATCAAAGAATACATGAATCAAATTTCAATTAAGATGATACATCTACTACCTCTCAGATGCTTTGCTTCCAAAGTGAAAATTCAAGAATGGAGGTACTTCTCTACTGTGTATAAACATGAGAGCAATGCAAAAATTTTTCATGCTGAGTGGAACTCCCAAAAGCTTCAAGAAGAAATGCAAGGCAAAGTGTGATCTGAAGTTTCCTCCTTCTAGAGACAACACTGTGAACCAAGAATGCAGGTACCTAACACTTAGCTTTCCTACTCTGTAGGCTAATACTTTAGGTACTAGGATACATAAAGCAGTTCTCATTGCCTTGCTGTGATTTTTAAGCTGCCACATCTACTACTTTCCATAGAATGCTGAGTAGCCTTCATCTGCTCAACCACAGGTACTGTGCCCAGCCCATCTAGAAGCGGGGAGCTGTTTGTTTCAAGTGTCTGTAACTCATGTGGTGTCAGGCACCTACGTCTTGAGGTAAATGCTATTTTGAGCATACCAGAAGGCAGAACCACAGCCGGTTAGGCAATATTCAGATTCAACCCAGAAGTACCCAGTAGGCTTAAGCAAACACAGTGCAAGAGTTACTAAACATGATTTTTAATTTCAGCTTTGAACTTCACTGTTTGAAGCTTCCCCAAACCACTTGGAGCTAGCACACATTAAAAACACTACTTTTTTTGAGAAAGTTTACCAATCTGTAGTTATTTATGACAATCTGAAACACTGATAGGAATGCACATGTGAGTTGATCTTTGTGCAGAGACGATTATTTCAGGATAATATGGTCTGTACATGCTAAATTACAAGGCGTGGTTTCTAAACTATGATTTTGTCTAGCTACTCTCCTCCTTTGACAACGTTAACTTGCAGTGAAAATACCCAAACCAACAAAACAAACAGAACACATTGGCAGCTATGTCATTTAACAGTCAGTTAACAACATGAGACTGTATTCCAGACTGAGTAGTATTACTTTCAGTTTACACATGCAAGAAAAGAAAACACTTAGACCTACTCTCCTCATGAATTTTCATTTATTTTATTTTTTTTTAATTTAATACTCTTCACCAATATAATATTAGCATGTAATACCTTAAATTAATAAGGAGAAAGGGAAAACTTTTAATAGAATTTATCCTAGCAAGTTCCTGGGAATCTTGGCNAATTAATAAGGAAAAAGGGAAAACTTTTAATAGAATTTATCCTAGCAAGTTCCTGGGAATCTTGGCAATTCCCAAGAACAAACCTATGGGAAACTTAAGTAAAACAAGCTCTTTAGAGAGCTAAAACAAATTCAAATACTCTGTAAAAAACTGCTCAAGCAGGGTTTTCTATTCTATTAATATTTTCTATGCTAGATAGGTAGAGAGTTAATCTTGTACACTTGAGCAGTTTAAGAGGACTTACAAGCATCAGTGTCCTTGTATTTTTCTGCCTATAATCCCACAGTCTCTCAAGGGAAAGCAGCAATTTTCAGAAGATGGAGGATGGCACACAGCTCTATAAGTAATTTTCCCATAATTGTGTACATTGAGGCAGAAGAAATAACACGGAAGTTGGCAGAGTCTCTATCAAAAAATATTCCCTGGTAGGTGAGAAACACTCACAGTCCTTCTCTGCATTAACTGCCTAGATTAATAGCATCTAACAGAGGAGGAGAGAGCCATAAATGTTGGGGACTGCATATGCAGCCCTCTCCTCACACTACGAGTAGGGAATAGGTGCAGCTGTAGGCAGTACCGAGACACACCTCTCCTTTCCTCTTCTCAGGCTGCCTAGAAATAGGCCCGAGGTAGCCTCCAGAGTCAGACTAGGGCCACTGTCTGGAAATCACAGTTCAGTGTTTACATTTAAGATGAAGGAGAAATCCACAGTAATTGATCTGACCTCATTAGCATGTAAGATATTAGAATAAGCTTAGAATAACAAACATAAAAGTTGATAAAACAGGACAAATTTCCCTGGGGCTCAGAAAAAAAAGGTGTCCCAATTTTCATTCATCTCTTCACAGCTAGTAATAACATCAGGCTAGCTCATTTACTAGAGCCTTCTACTTGAAGGACTGGTGCTTCTACCTAGTTAGGTATCTAAATTGTATTGGTATGGTTCACACTCTTCTAGCATACTATTACTTTACAAGAAAGATGCTGTTTCAAAAAGTTTAGGCTTCTCCCCAGTTTCTCCCATCTTTTCAAGTTATGAAACCTACTGTTTCTACCACGGCACTGTGCGAGAATCTTCTAAGGGAAAGAAAAGAAAAAAGAAACCACACCAAATACAGTTCTATCCCACTCACTATAAAGTTTAGGCCTCTACATTTCCCAAATACATCGTCAAATACCTTGTTTTTTTTAGAAAGCAGCAAACTACAAGGTCCCACCTAACTCCAACACAAAACCCACCCTAGGACTTATCTTACCATCAAGACTATTTTAGTTAGTTAAACTCTTCAAGTGTGCGAGATCCCTCATTCACCAGATCCTCCTCCAGATGCAGCGATAAATGTTCATTAAGCTCACCAGTTAACTATAAAGCTTTTCTCTGCCAGTGGAAGATAATGCAGGATTGGGTGTATATTTGGCCACATATTGCCTTATGAAGCAAAGACAATTCTTAACAAATCTATTTCCTTAAAAAGAAAGATTTTTGTTGAGTAAAGGGAACAGGGGTACATGTGAACCGGTAGAATTTTTAGATGAACTTTGATACACTGTATGCTGAGAAATTCTCAGTTTGGCTGAGAAAGATGTGGATTATTCTGAGAAACATGGAAACAGTTAAATGGATAATGGTAAGTTACTTGGACAGAAAATGTTATTAATATTGGTCTCATTAATATTTCCACTCATGATCTTGATACCAAAGCCAGCAACGTGCTTATGGAATTTCTTAAGATGAGAACATTATACAGTAAAAAATCAGTCATTCTGATTACCAGTATAACTACTTTGAACTAACATGCTTAGTGCATGTTTTTGGGACCAACAAATGTTTGTTTTCACTTTGAAATCTCCTAGTTGAAGACAGGAAAAGAAAGATCTAACAGACTTAGTGAAACACAGTAGCAATTTTGCTGTGAAATAGACAAATGCAATCTTCATCAAAGGTGTTTAGTTCAGTAACATAGTCATTAATATGACTGAACAAGGTCTTGCAGATAATTTCAGTAAACTATGATGAAGTAAGATCAAATCAAACATAGAGATCTAGACAAGAACAAGAATAAAGAAGGAAAACAGTATTTTATTATATGACAGAAAGCTTTATTTCAGGTATTGTACGGAAGAGTTACGAGATGACATTATTGCATTCTAAAACTACATCAAAGAATAAACATGGTAGAAGACAATGTTTTCAGTTACGGATGACATGGAAGAGAGAACAACTGTGCCTAAAATGGCTCGATGAATATATGTAGACTGAAAATTAAGTTTTTAATAATCAGAAAAAAGATCCATTTGGAACATCCTTCCAGTAGTTCAACTGGATTCTATATAGAGTTTATCAGTTTACAAGTGAAATTACATGCTATTGCATCCAAAAGCATGGAAATAGGCATTCCTTTTCAGTCTTATTCCTCCTATTAGAAAAATAGGAAACGTGTTAATGAGCAGAGTTTGCAATCACTACAAATTAAAAGAGACTTCAGTGGGTCTACTAGTGTCAACACTGATAGCTAATTCTGATATTGTCCTTAGGAAGTCTCAGCCCTGTAAAATCTGAGAATTATTATTTTTTCACTTCAACAAACTCTGTAGGCTGTATTAGTAGAAATGGCAGNCCAACAAAACAAACAGAACACATTGGCAGCTATGTCATTTAACAGTCAGTTAACAACATGAGACTGTATTCCAGACTGAGTAGTATTACTTTCAGTTTACACATGCAAGAAAAGAAAACACTTAGACCTACTTTCCTTATGAATTTTCATTTATTTTATTTTTTTTTAATTTAATACTCTTCACCAATATAATATTAGCGTGTAATACCTTAAATTAATAAGGAAAAAGGGAAAACTTTTAATAGAATTTATCCTAGCAAGTTCCTGGGAATCTTGGCAATTCCCAAGAACAAACCTATGGGAAACTTAAGTAAAACAAGCTCTTTAGAGAGCTAAAACAAATTCAAATACTCTGTAAAAAACTGCTCAAGCAGGGTTTTCTATTCTATTAATATTTTCTATGCTAGATAGGTAGAGAGTTAATCTTGTACACTTGAGCAGTTTAAGAGGACTTACAAGCATCAGTGTCCTTGTATTTTTCTGCCTATAATCCCACAGTCTCTCAAGGGAAAGCAGCAATTTTCAGAAGATGGAGGATGGCACACAGCTCTATAAGTAATTTTCCCATAATTGTGTACATTGAGGCAGAAGAAATAACACGGAAGTTGGCAGAGTCTCTATCAAAAAATATTCCCTGGTAGGTGAGAAACACTCACAGTCCTTCTCTGCATTAACTGCCTAGATTAATAGCATCTAACAGAGGAGGAGAGAGCCATAAATGTTGGGGACTGCATATGCAGCCCTCTCCTCACACTACGAGTAGGGAATAGGTGCAGCTGTAGGCAGTACCGAGACACACCTCTCCTTTCCTCTTCTCAGGCTGCCTAGAAATAGGCCCGAGGTAGCCTCCAGAGTCAGACTAGGGCCACTGTCTGGAAATCACAGTTCAGTGTTTACATTTAAGATGAAGGAGAAATCCACAGTAATTGATCTGACCTCATTAGCATGTAAGATATTAGAATAAGCTTAGAATAACAAACATAAAAGTTGATAAAACAGGACAAATTTCCCTGGGGCTCAGAAAAAAAAGGTGTCCCAATTTTCATTCATCTCTTCACAGCTAGTAATAACATCAGGCTAGCTCATTTACTAGAGCCTTCTACTTGAAGGACTGGTGCTTCTACCTAGTTAGGTATCTAAATTGTATTGGTATGGTTCACACTCTTCTAGCATACTATTACTTTACAAGAAAGATGCTGTTTCAAAAAGTTTAGGCTTCTCCCCAGTTTCTCCCATCTTTTCAAGTTATGAAACCTACTGTTTCTACCACGGCACTGTGCGAGAATCTTCTAAGGGAAAGAAAAGAAAAAAGAAACCACACCAAATACAGTTCTATCCCACTCACTATAAAGTTTAGGCCTCTACATTTCCCAAATACATCGTCAAATACCTTGTTTTTTTTAGAAAGCAGCAAACTACAAGGTCCCACCTAACTCCAACACAAAACCCACCCTAGGACTTATCTTACCATCAAGACTATTTTAGTTAGTTAAACTCTTCAAGTGTGCGAGATCCCTCATTCACCAGATCCTCCTCCAGATGCAGCGATAAATGTTCATTAAGCTCACCAGTTAACTATAAAGCTTTTCTCTGCCAGTGGAAGATAATGCAGGATTGGGTGTATATTTGGCCACATATTGCCTTATGAAGCAAAGACAATTCTTAACAAATCTATTTCCTTAAAAAGAAAGATTTTTGTTGAGAAAAGGGAACAGGGGTACATGTGAACCGGTAGAATTTTTAGATGAACTTTGATACACTGTATGCTGAGAAATTCTCAGTTTGGCTGAGAAAGATGTGGATTATTCTGAGAAACATGGAAACAGTTAAATGGATAATGGTAAGTTACTTGGACAGAAAATGTTATTAATATTGGTCTCATTAATATTTCCACTCATGATCTTGATACCAAAGCCAGCAACGTGCTTATGGAATTTCTTAAGATGAGAACATTATACAGTAAAAAATCAGTCATTCTGATTACCAGTATAACTACTTTGAACTAACATGCTTAGTGCATGTTTTTGGGACCAACAAATGTTTGTTTTCACTTTGAAATCTCCTAGTTGAAGACAGGAAAAGAAAGATCTAACAGACTTAGTGAAACACAGTAGCAATTTTGCTGTGAAATAGACAAATGCAATCTTCATCAAAGGTGTTTAGTTCAGTAACATAGTCATTAATATGACTGAACAAGGTCTTGCAGATAATTTCAGTAAACTATGATGAAGTAAGATCAAATCAAACATAGAGATCTAGACAAGAACAAGAATAAAGAAGGAAAACAGTATTTTATTATATGACAGAAAGCTTTATTTCAGGTATTGTACGGAAGAGTTACGAGATGACATTATTGCATTCTAAAACTACATCAAAGAATAAACATGGTAGAAGACAAAGAATGTTTTCAGTTACGGATGACCTGGAAGAGAGAACAACTGTGCCTAAAATGGCTCGATGAATATATGTAGACTGAAAATTAAGTTTTTAATAATCAGAAAAAAGATCCATTTGGAACATCCTTCCAGTAGTTCAACTGGATTCTATATAGAGTTTATCAGTTTACAAGTGAAATTACATGCTATTGCATCCAAAAGCATGGAAATAGGCATTCCTTTTCAGTCTTATTCCTCCTATTAGAAAAATAGGAAACGTGTTAATGAGCAGAGTTTGCAATCACTACAAATTAAAAGAGACTTCAGTGGGTCTACTAGTGTCAACACTGATAGCTAATTCTGATATTGTCCTTAGGAAGTCTCAGCCCTGTAAAATCTGAGAATTATTATTTTTTCACTTCAACAAACTCTGTAGGCTGTATTAGTAGAAATGGCAGCGTCTCTTCTGTATTTTTGACATCACAAAAATCTGTTGTGAATACACTGTTTTGATCAACAGTTAAGAAGTGTGAGAAACACAAATTATATCAAGGAATCACAGCATGTAGGAGCTTTGCGCCTTCCCACACTTTCATATTCAACTGTGTAAACATGGAGACAATGATTTGGTAGGAATGTGTGCATGGCTGTCTTCTTGAAAGCCATTTTTGGCAAGTGGTGGGCTGTCTTGAAGAACAATTACTTTCACGGCCATGCCTTGATGGTTGTTTCCAGTTGAGCTGTTGCCGACTTGAAGGTGTGTTTACAGAGAGCTCTCCTTAAATCCAGTATGTACATTTGTGTACATACTTACATACTGACACGGTATGTCTGGATAAACTACTCCAGACAAACACACAAGAATCAACCGAAGTGTTTCTGTTTACTGAGATAAGCCCACTCACATACTTGTAAAAAACCAACTTGTAAGAAACCAGGCTTGCAGTTTCCCGATGGATTTGGCTTGCAAACGGTATTCCCTTCATAGCAACCAAGAGCCATGGCAGAGGAGGATGTTCCCATCTCTGCCCGTCCCTCGGGGCGCTGCCGCAGTGGGATAAAGTATTGGGAATGGAACGCACGCTCACGGGGCAGGCTGCCCGGGGCCGTGCCGGCTCTATCCCGTGCCCCAGCAGCGCCGCTCCGCCCGGCAGCGCTCCTGCCCCGGCAGCGACACAAACCGGCCTCCTCCAGCCGCACCCCTGGCCATGGCCCTGTGCCTCCGTGCCCCGGTGGGCGATCCTCCTCCCCGACTTGGCTCTGGGCGTCCCAAAGCCCCGGCAAAGGAGGAGGCGAGCCGGACCTCGCGGAGCCGCGCAGAGCCTCCGCCTCGCCCCCGGGCCGGGCCGCCGCTGGAGGGCAGAGCGCGGAGGGGCGGCGAGCGAGGGGCGGGCACTGCCGGGCCGCGTCCCGGCGTGTGAGCATGCCGCGCCGGGAGGAGGAGGAGGAGGAGGAGGAATTCCTCGGCCGGGCCGGGGGAGGTTCGCACTGGAGTTAGCGCCGGGCAGGGAGGAAGAGCGAGCGCTGCCGGAAGCGGCGGAGCGGCGGCGCTGGGAGCCCGCGGTGCCCCGCGGGCAGCGATGTAGCTGGGTGACAGCGGCCGGAGCGCGCCGCCTCCGCTGCCAGCGGGCCGGTGCGGCGGGTCGGGAGCCTCTCCGGGGAGGCGGTGGCCGCGCCTCGTCTCGCCGCTGCCCCGCTTTCCCCTCTGCCCTCGGCGCCGTCTCTCGGCGCGGCCCGCGCTCCGGTCCTCCCTCTCTCCGCNGGAAAGTCGCCGTGTAGGTCGCTGTACGGCACGGACCAGGCGTGGAGTGTTGTGGCGGGGGCTGTTTTTTGGCACGCTGGCTGCTTCAGATAACGAAGATGTTCGTAATACGTGGGCAAAGCAAGATAATGAAGTGAATTTATAGGGAGAGTTTATATCTTCCCCCCCATACTGTCGCGTCCTCGTGTGGTCGATTAACTTTTATGTATTTTGGAAGGGCCTAAGAGCAAGGGATAAACAGTGCAGTGCTTTTTAAAGGTCTGTGAGTTGAGCAGTGACAGCTTTCTGGGGCATGAGAACGGCAGTCGTGCTCTGAAGATCATAAAGTGAAAGTTAAGAATTGCCTAGCTGTGTCTGTCACTAGACTCGGTTTGTCCTCCCGTCCTGTAAACCTTGCCACCTACTTCTTATCTTTAAGTCGCTTTGGATCTCTCACCTGTTGTCCAAAGTTTTCCTTCACGAAGGACACAGAAGTAACTTGCAGTATCTCTTTTTGCAACNCGCCCGGCAGCGCTCCTGCCCCGGCAGCGACACAAACCGGCCTCCTCCAGCCGCACCCCTGGCCATGGCCCTGTGCCTCCGTGCCCCGGTGGGCGATCCTCCTCCCCGACTTGGCTCTGGGCGTCCCAAAGCCCCGGCAAAGGAGGAGGCGAGCCGGACCTCGCGGAGCCGCGCAGAGCCTCCGCCTCGCCCCCGGGCCGGGCCGCCGCTGGAGGGCAGAGCGCGGAGGGGCGGCGAGCGAGGGGCGGGCACTGCCGGGCCGCGTCCCGGCGTGTGAGCATGCCGCGCCGGGAGGAGGAGGAGGAGGAGGAGGAATTCCTCGGCCGGGCCGGGGGAGGTTCGCACTGGAGTTAGCGCCGGGCAGGGAGGAAGAGCGAGCGCTGCCGGAAGCGGCGGAGCGGCGGCGCTGGGAGCCCGCGGTGCCCCGCGGGCAGCGATGTAGCTGGGTGACAGCGGCCGGAGCGCGCCGCCTCCGCTGCCAGCGGGCCGGTGCGGCGGGTCGGGAGCCTCTCCGGGGAGGCGGTGGCCGCGCCTCGTCTCGCCGCTGCCCCGCTTTCCCCTCTGCCCTCGGCGCCGTCTCTCGGCGCGGCCCGCGCTCCGGTCCTCCCTCTCTCCGCCGCCGGCCGGGGGGCTGCGGCCGCCACCGCTGCCATGGGGCTGCCCACGCTGGAGTTCAGTGACTCCTACTTGGACAGCCCGGATTTCAGGGAGCGCCTCAAGTGTCACGAGATCGAGCTGGAGAGGACGAACAAGTTCATCAAGGAGCTGATCAAGGACGGGAGCCTCCTCATCGGGGCCCTGCGAAGTGAGTCGGGCGGCGGGACCGGCGGCGGCTGGCAGGAGAAGGGGCTTCTTTTGTTTGAATGGGCGCCGGGCGCGGGCTCCCCTGCCGGCAGCCGCCGAAAGGCGCCTGCCTCCTCAACTTTCTCTGCCCCGCGCCCTCCCTTTCTCGCTCCCCGCCGCCGTGCCTCGCCTCGCCTCGCCGGCGGCGGGGCCGGGTGGGTGTCCCGGGGGAGCGGGGGCGGTGCGGGCCCGGCCCCGGCCCNGAATTAGCATCACATTTGATTACTGTTTGAGAAGACAAGCAGCTGCCTTGGGTTGAAGGTAAGAGAAAAGATGCTGCTGAGCCGCAGAGCTTGCTGAGCTGAAAGCTTGTGGGGGTAGGAAGGGGTCTGTTTTATGGCACGCTGGCTGCTTCAGATAACGAAGATGTTCGTAATACGTGGGCAAAGCAAGATAATGAAGTGAATTTATAGGGAGAGTTTATATCTTCCCCCCCATACTGTCGCGTCCTCGTGTGGTCGATTAACTTTTATGTATTTTGGAAGGGCCTAAGAGCAAGGGATAAACAGTGCAGTGCTTTTTAAAGGTCTGTGAGTTGAGCAGTGACAGCTTTCTGGGGCATGAGAACGGCAGTCGTGCTCTGAAGATCATAAAGTGAAAGTTAAGAATTGCCTAGCAGTGTCTGTCACTAGACTCGGTTTGTCCTCCCGTCCTGTAAACCTTGCCACCTACTTCTTATCTTTAAGTCGCTTTGGATCTCTCACCTGTTGTCCAAAGTTTTCCTTCACGAAGGACACAGAAGTAACTTGCAGTATCTCTTTTTGCAACATGAGACAGTCAAAGGAAAGAATCGCTTTCATCCTTAGAAATATTTGCCACATTGGCATGACATGCTGGTTTTTGTAGGGTTAGGGGTAGCAGTACTGCTTGTTTTGTGGATGGGGAACAGGTGTTGCTCTGAGCTCTGTAGCTCTTCAGAACTATTTCTAACCCAGAGTCTAAACCCAAAGTTTGTGTCCTTACCTAGGAGGTAAAAATTGTGAGGATTTTATTTGTCCAGCAGTAGGGTTGAATTGTAGTTGTTCATGCATCAACTGTATATTTACAGCATTGCATTTACATAATGCAGCTATTGTCCTTTTGGTGGTTTTTTTCATATAAATGCATGTATTTCTGGACACATCCAAGTTTTAGTGAGTAGCTGTGTACAAGTCTAATATCTTATGTGAATTTATATTAACTTTAGTAAATTCTTGAACCCATGCCCACAGGATGTGAGATGACCAATTACACAGAAACAGTGCTTCTGTGTGTATATATATGTGTCTATGTTTGTATCAGTATATCTGATACAAACATATGAATAGTCAATCTATCTAAAAATTCATTGGTAGTTTTCATTACAGGCAAAAAAGTTTATTTGTACTTCAGGCCTTTCTTGTTGCTAAAAAGCTTTCTCCACATAACAGAAATCCGAGCTTGTTTTAAAGTAGTCAAAACTTACTATTACAAACCTGGTCCTACAAAGTAGTAAATACAGATTAGGATACCACGTGAATACTTTTTTGGCCTGGACTACCACTGAGAACTGACTGCTTTTGATTGCAGATCAAATATGAACAAACGCAACTTTCTTCGTAGGCTGTCTGAAGACAGGCTGAGAGGTTGAGGCTCTTAAGCCTGCAGAAGAGAAGGCTCTGGGAAAACCTTCCTTCAGCTCTCCAGTAACTAAAGAGGGGCATACAAGAGCTGGAGAGGGACTTCTTACAAGGATGTGCAGTGAATAGGCCAAGGGGTGATGTAGTGGGTAGGTTTAGATTGGATATTAGGAAGAAATTCTTCACTTTGAGGGTACTGAGACTCTAACAGGTTGCCCAGAGAAACAGTGGATGCCCACTTCGTGGAACTTTTTCTTTTCGTGGAAAAGTTCAAGGCCAGGTTGGGTGGGCCTTGAGCAACCTGGTCTAGTGGGAGGTGTCCCTGCCCATGGCAGGGGGTTTGGGACTTGATGGTCTTTAAGGTCCCTTCCACCACAAGCCATTTTATGATTGCCAAAGACAGATTGCAGTAGATCAAATATTGTATTTGAGAAGTAATTTGAACCCTGATTCTGAAGTGAGTAATCCCATTAGTTTAGGGGAGAACACTTATGAGTCCTTGCGGGATTTAGAACAATATTTCTATCTCAAGTAATGACTACTTGATTTGTAAGTTCTCATGATTTTTAGAACCTTTTAGTTCAAATGTTATTCTATTTGACACAGTGTTTATTGTATCCTATACACAGATCTAGAATGTTGTGTGTCTTTTAGCCTTAGAAAAATAAAGTTTGTTTTGGTATAGTAAGAAATCTTTGTCCTTTTGTTAATTTCAAATCCCTTAATTTCATGGCTGTGTCATTCTTCCATAGAATATTACCTTAATTCCTGTATTAGGGCTACTGAGGAAGTGTCTGGATTTTTATCAACAAATTAGAAATCCTGGACTTATGCTCTGAACACTGTTGTAGATGCTACAAGGACAGTGTACCTGTTACAGCAAGTAGCACTATTTTATATTTCTAGAGCACAGAAATTTGACTGGTTTAAACAAATTAGCTACTCCTACTCACCTTTAAAATCAGTGAAATGTAAAATACTTATGCAGGCCTTCTGTTTTTTTCAAATTTCTTAAAATGTGTTTGAAAATCAAACTGTGAAGTAGTTGAGTTCAGTGATAACTCCATTATTTGATTTTTGAATATTTAATAACCTACAAGCCTGGAAACAAAACAGGCATTACTTACCAAGTTTTATCTCTAGGTGATCTACATTTTTTTCGTACACATCATTTCGTAGGATCAGTTCTGATGAGGTTAAAAAAAATCTAGACTGTGCTGTAGAGCTTCAATAGGAATGAGTTTTGGAACATGTCATCCCTGACCATGCTTAGAGAAGAGATATTGAAACTGACTTAATGCAGTTAGAAAACACAATAGTATTTTGAAGGTTGCTAGATGTAAGTTTTATTATAGGAAATGACAGCATGTTCATGGTTTTTCAGGTGAAATTAAACTTCTGTATTACATATGTTATGAAATTTTAATATTTTCACAATCAAGTATTCAAGTTACTGTAACAATGCAATGCTTATAAATACCTGGCAGATTCCACATAAATTGAAGGTAGAACGGATATGCTCAATGTAGTATGCAAATATTTTGCATTTTATTTGGAGTGTCCCAAAATGAGTCAGACTTTATTTTAATGTGGTTTTGCTACATTAATTCTGGAGAGTGCTGCTTTCCAAGGTGGCATGCAGAGCGGTAATAGCGTGTTTCACGAAACAACGGTTGACTGTTGTGAATGCAGTGGGAACTGATAAAGCTAGAATTGATATCAAATCCTCAACAGCTTTTTCCTAGCATTTTTTGCACTGTTTCATTATCTTTCTAAATAAGCAGGACTCTGTGAGTGGCCCAGAACAACACAGATTGTATGTTTCAGTTTAGCTAGATGTTAGCACCCCATCTGCATGGATTTTGTGCCTACTTCAGCCTTCTCCTACAATTAGTATTTATACCGATGGACTACACTTCCTTTTTCAAATCAGCTGAGGTACTAAATGCATGACTATCTCTTGAAAGATTTAGTTCATGCATATCAGAGACTTGCCTATTATATTAAAAATTTCTTCTTGACAGAGATTTAGCCCTGTGTATAGGCACATTTAAGTAGAAGCATGTACTTTTCTAGTGCACCCAGAACAGGGTTTTTGTTGTTAACTTAGGAAATAAAAAGGTAAGAAAACTTTTTAGAAAAAATGGCTTCCTGTAAAAATTGACCTTCATTATTAGGTAACTGTTGATTTCATTATTTCTTCTGTCACCTAATTTAATAGATCTTTCAGGTGCATGTTGAAAGTGCATATGCCTAAATGCTTCACATTGTGAGGTCCAGCAGTGGAATGAGTCCTAAGGTAGAACTGATATTTTTCCTTCTTGTTCATTCTAGGTTGTTTTCAATTAAAACATCAAGTCTGTTTTTCCCTGTATTTTTTGCCAGTCATGTACTTTGAAATTTCTTTGTAGTTATCTTCTGAAAAAGCAACCTAGTCTAGGGTGTTGTCCTATAGATTATATAGGAAATTCCATAATAGAATTACTTTCTTGCTTTTAATTTCCATAATAAACGTACTGACTTGCCAAAGTTAATGAGTATTGTATTTAACAATCCAGAAAAGTGACATTCATCTTGTACAGGTGATCTTATGGCTCACCATGTGCAGAAGCCTTCTGTTTTTCCCTCTCCATCTTAAGTCCAATCAAATTCACGTATTCAAAGATAAGAACTGCCCAAGTTTTGGATTAAGTGGTTGAAAGTTCGATATGTTTACAGCTGTTTTAAGTAATACTATACTTTTTCAAGTGTCTTAGTATGATGCAAATAGTAATGCAAAGCTGTGGTGTTATATATACATGTAATATAAATAAGATATAGCAGGTATCTTTAGGATTTTGTCATTTAGTAGCAGTCATTAGTTTTGTTTTACTACTTGACACAAGGAGAAACAGACACAAGATGGAAATACTATCTTTTGCAAGGGGTGCAAGGGGGTGTTATTTACTAGGGTTTTACAGACATTTCACACAAAGAAAGACTGTTTTAAATTGCTTGGCATATTTCAGGGTTTTCAGGGATGATTCACTTCTCTACTAAACCTAATTATAAAAATACAGTGATGAACCTGTTTATACGTAAGGAAAATTTGAGGATTAGCTCCCCGGAAAAAAAAAGGGACAAAATTACAGCATAAGAAGTTACAATCTTTTTATCTCTTTGGGTATTTTTTTCCATGTAAAAAACAAAACCGTTGTATATTTTCAGAGGGATGTATTTTCCCAGATACCTTTGCCTCACATATTTTCTTAAGATTATGTCTCTGCAATGTCTTTTCCAGATTCTAAGTGAAGCAAGACTGAGTTCATTGAATATTAACTGCTGAATTTTGATAGCAGTCATTCTCCGTTATTTATGTAGCTGTAGCTTATATTTCTTAGTCCCTAAGTATATTATTCCCAACTGAAAAAAAATATTTCCCTCTTAGAATGACCATATATAAAGATGTGATGCGAACTAAGGTAGACCTTATGCTCTGTGTTGTTCTGGGATATTCCCAGAGTCACACTTAGTAAGTAAGGATTCACCATAGTCAACAGCAACTTCATGGAGCACACATGTGGTCATCATGCCTACTTCAGCCCTGTCCTACAACTAGTATTTACTGGGAGAGACTACATTTTCTTTTTTCCCACTAAAAGGAAATTGAAACTTACTCATTGCCATTAGGGGTTTTTTTGAAGTTATCTGTTCCCTTGCTGTCCTGTTACCTCTAATAGGCATTTGTAGGGTCCTGTGCAATCTCTGCTGGTGTCTGTATTATCTATCGATTATGGATGTAACTTCCAAAAACACTTCTAAGAGTGTTCTGCCTTCCATGCAGAGATACCAACAGTAAGTTCTCTGGTTGGTGGCCAGAGAAGGATCTTAATTGCTTCCTCTAGTGCTTAAAGCAGCTGCAGTCTGTATCATATTATCTTTAGCCAAATATATGTGAAGAAAAGGAATACCAGGATGTAGTGGACTGTTACACTGTTACTATTTTCTGGCCATCACATGATGTTTCATTTTGAACCGGTAGTACCTGCAAGTGAATTTCCATACTTTCAGTAATGAGTATTACAAATTATTTGCAAAGACCTTGAATGACTCAACATGGGTGTTCTTAAGCCTTAATGTTGAATCTGGTAATCTTCAGAAAAACTTGGTAATTGGATTATGTCAGGCTACCAAAAGAGCAGTTTTGAGTTTCAAATGCCACATGAAATGATGTCAAATTTAATGTATTTCTCAATGGGCCAGTTGGCTTGTTGTCTATTGTGTGCTTCATTTTCTGTGAATAAGATAAATAAATTGTATTAATAAGAGACCAGCTGCTTCAGGAATATTGTCTTTACTACAATGGAAAATATGATGCTGTGGTCACTGAACTTGTGCAGATCTCTTGGGTTTTTGTGGGCAGAAGTGCTACAGCAATTTGCAGTTTCCTGTAATAGTAAACGACTTTGTATTTGTCCTCTGAAAAAAAAAAAAAGGGACAATAGAGTCCTTCTTCCTACTGAATAATAAGTAAGCCAGTGCTATATCTTTGCCTTTCTATTTCTCCTATATTCTCAAAACTGTAATTATAAATAAATCTGGAATATAGGGAAATTTGGTACCATGGATTTACTTTATTAAATCCAGTCTGCTGCTAGTATTACATAATGCAATCCCTACTTGTCAAGCTCCATTTTAAAAACAATCTTTATCCTTTCTATTTCTGCTAGAGGGCTGTTCTAGAACCTTGTTACTCTGAGAGTTGGATTAAAAATAAATTTAACCTGGAAATTCAAACTTGTTTATGTTAATTTTCCTTTCTGCACTGTTGTTTACTTGGATTTGCTTGGTGAATAATCACATCCTTTTGCTGGACTGAACAAGTTGTTCATATCTTCTAAGAGGTTCTCTGGTTTCTTGGTCATTTTAGTTGCTCTTTTCTATGCCTTTTTAAACTCACTTTTAAGTTTCGAGAGCTCTAAAAGTAGGGAAAACAAAACTAGTATAATACTCTTCATAAGTTTTAGCTTTCCATATTCTGTGAGAACATCAGTCATTAAATCAAATCAATGCTTGTGGTCTTTTGACTCTGTGGTGCTATGGATTCCTCAGGTGTATGATTAAAGGTGAAAAAGTCTCAGAATCTTATTGGCAGTAGCAATGAAGTATATATTTAACCTGAAGAAAAATAACTTGACCTTCTTCCATATTAATATGGAATTGAAGTACTGTTGGGCAGTGATGTAATCTCCCATTGTCGCCCTGTGAAGTGCAAATAGCTTTCATTAGAAGGATATATTTCACAGCACGTTATAAACTCCAGGCTATGTTACAGTGTAGTTTTTCAGATTAGTGAGAAGTTATCAATTTAAATCACTTCCCTCTCCTGAATTATTGTCAATATAATATATCAATTTAAATCACTTCCCTCTCCTGAAACTTGTATTTCACAGGACACAAAAGCTTAAACATGTTACTGCACTCTGGTGTTTTGCTTAATATAGTTCAGACATGGCAAAACAGTATGGAAATGCTGTATGTCTTAAGAAGTCTTATCTTCTTTTAGCTCAATATTCAAAGCAGGATACAAGGTGCTGCAATGCCTTGGTCATATAGTTTGTTCTACTGCTGATGTTAGTTGATTTGCAAGTTGATTAAAGAGNATTAATATGGAATTGAAGTACTGTTGGGCAGTGATGTAATCTCCCATTGTCGCCCTGTGAAGTGCAAATAGCTTTCATTAGAAGGATATATTTCACAGCACGTTATAAACTCCAGGCTATGTTACAGTGTAGTTTTTCAGATTAGTGAGAAGTTATCAATTTAAATCACTTCCCTCTCCTGAATTATTGTCAATATAATATATCAATTTAAATCACTTCCCTCTCCTGAAACTTGTATTTCACAGGACACAAAAGCTTAAACATGTTACTGCACTCTGGTGTTTTGCTTAATATAGTTCAGACATGGCAAAACAGTATGGAAATGCTGTATGTCTTAAGAAGTCTTATCTTCTTTTAGCTCAATATTCAAAGCAGGATACAAGGTGCTGCAATGCCTTGGTCATATAGTTTGTTCTACTGCTGATGTTAGTTGATTTGCAAGTTGATTAAAGAGGGGTCTGTTTACAAAGGTACTCTTGGTCTTGGAAAGATATTATTTAAATTAACGTAGGTATCACCATTAGGATTAATTTTCTACTATAAACGCCTTTAAGTAAAGTAAACATCATGAAAAATAAAACAGGTAACAATAAGAAGAATCAACTTGTGATTTTGCCAAGAGGATGGACCAGATGACTCTTGAGGTCCCTTCCAGCCTCGTATTTCTATGATTCTGTAATTTGATCCTGTAGAACCATCTGTCTGACATGAGATCAGCTTCTGGTGTCTTCTTGCAAAACCCACCTCTGCAGCCTTCCTCCGCCTCTGCCTTGCCATGTAAACCCAGTAAAGCTCTTCTCCAAGTACTTTCAGTGCTTCTGTCTTTGGTAGAGAAATGTTTTGGTTCCTCCTCTAACAAGCAGCTACTGTCTAGGCATTTGAGGACTGAGAATTGTTTTGTTGTTGTTCATGGGGACAGGTGAACTTAGGAAAAGAACAGGGGCATGAAAAAAGTTGCAGAGACTTTTAATTCTTTTACGGTAAATATTGGATGAGGTGGTGTGCTGGTTTGAAAGCAAAACCAGTGAAGGACTCTAAGTCAGAAATACAATTTAATAAGATGAAAAGAAAATAAAGGAAAGTAAAATAAAATAAAAGCAATAAAAAAAACCACTGACAGAGTCAGAATACAACCTGACACCCTGTTAGTTAGGGTGGTAGTGGCAGTCCAGATGAGATGGTTTTGTCAAAGCAGTGATTCCTGTAGAAACGTCTGGTAGCTCTTGTCTCCTCTGGGGTCCAGGGGTTAAAAGCTACTTGTGCTGTCCCAAACCCTGGATTTATCCAGGTGGGAATGCTTGGCTCCTCCCTCTGGGCGGAGCATCTCACAATGGGATGATCTCATTCTATGAGTCATGCAGTGGGTCCTTGATGGCCCATTAAACAGAGATAACTCCCGGAGGGAGTTATCTGTGAGTCATGTGGCAAGGCATTGTTAGGCTCGTTAACAGAAGATAAGGAAAACACTGCCCCACCCTGGCTCTAACGGCTCATGCTGATAGAATACATACCTTGGGCATAATTTTACACTGTAACCTAGGACAGGTGGTCATTCAGCTGACCTGTTTAGACTTACTGTTAAGGATATAATTTTTTTTATGATGACATCTTCCTGCTGCTTTCTGCGCAAAAATGCCTGGGCAACAACCTGGTTGTTTCTAGAAAATTATCAAATGTAAAAATCATCTTTGTTCTTCTTCCCCAAGTCCTCACCCTTGTCACTGTCTCACCACCATACACAGAAAAACCCCACAAATCCTTGGTAAAACAACCAATACAGGGGATAGGGTTTCATAGTAAAGACATTTCCTTTTGAACTGAGTTCTTTCTTTGCTAATTGAAAGTGCACAAGAAGGGATAACTGGATTTATTTAAACTTTTTTTTTCTTCTGCTGTAATAAATAGATTAATTTCAAGAAGTGGCCAGATGTCAGTGTAAATATGTGCAGATCTGTTCTTAAAAGCCACAATTCTTAACAGTGCTGGTAATATTTAAATGGAAGAGCAGAGAGATTTGCAATGTTGTGGTGGTACATATTGATGTTCAAAAGCCTTCCTAGATTATCAGTATTGTCGAGGCCTTTGGAACACTGGGACTGTGCTGTTCAGAAAGTTTACATTCCTCTGTAAGTCCATTCCTTCCATCTTCTCACCCTTTTCTGTCTTGTTTACCTTTGTTTACAAAGGATGAGGAGGAGTTGAGAGAGGTAGTAGAGAGAGCACAAGAGCTCATCTTCTGTGGCGTTTACTATTTTACTTAAACTGTTACTTTAAATCCATGAATATTATAGAGGGGTGATTTTCCTCTAAGCCTAAAATTACTTATAAGTTGCAGGGAGCATGCAGAAGAAACTTGCTGCTTTGAAAAAGATTGCTCTGAGCCTGAGGTTATCAATTAAAAAAAATTGTTCCCTTTTTGAACCTTTTCATGTCTAGAACTACCACTGCCATTAAATAATAAACTGTTTAATGATGCTTCAAGAAAAAACTAAATACCTTTCCATGCTCCTCTTGTGAGTTACCAGTTAGCCTACATGCACGGGGAAGCTATGGAGCCATGTCACTTACCTTCTGGGAAACCTTTAAATAAGTAAGATTTGAGCTTTTCTGTAGGAATGGTAAAATCCCCTTATTCTGGGGAGAAGCAGAAATTATGGGAACACTTGAGAGACTGATACTGCTAAAACATGTATGTGTAAAAATATATATGTTCATTCATAAAGTGTTGTCAAGTATTTTACCTTCTAGGGTAAATTAAAAGTATTTATAAAATATTTTACCTCTAGGTTGGGTATTAGGAAAAAATTTTCAGCCAGTGTGGTTGTGCACTGGAACAGGCTCCCCAGTGAAGTGATGATGGTAGCAAGCCTG
>VYZR01091983.1:23144-39648 GCA_013400675.1 Oxylabes madagascariensis
TCTGTATCGTTGTGGTAGCAGGTCTATCTTCTACAGGAAAGTATGAAAATAATGAACAGCAGTGGGAAATGAACACTATGGTCCGTGTCAAAACATTTTTCATATTCTGGATTAGGAGAGAAGTTCTTGTGTTGATTTAGAACAAAGCTTCCTTCTTAATTGTTGCTACAGAACCTTTTCCAAGTCTCCCTCTTTAATTTTTGTGAGCTGGGTAAGTATCAAATGCAGACTGGAATTGTACCAGGAAAAGCAGATTGGCAATNTCACTCTAATAGTTTAATTTTTTTAAGTCAGTGCATTTTCATCCTGTTAACCTACTTCCTTGGCTGTGTGGCTTTTTCATGTTCAAGAATGTAATCTGAAGTTCATTCTGTAACCATTTCTAATAAGTAACTTTCTCTCTTCCCTTTCTACCCCATTAAATACCAGGATTATTGAAAACAATGTGGGAGCAAATATATGGCTGCAAATTCTGAAAGCAGGAGGCAGTTCACATCATCCTGTGGATTGTTTCTAGGAAGGATTTTGCACAACTCTGACTGTTTCTGGAGATCAGGAATTAATCAAGCTCTCACACTTTATTTGGCCTTGTTGGGTGGGCAAGTCCATCAAATGTGCAAACGTAGTAGTGCGTTTCCCAGAGGGATTGCAGAGACTGCAGTGTAGCTCCAGCACGATAGCGAGTAATGTAGGCTGTGGCAAGGGAGGGGGAATAGTAGTTGATAGGAAGAACTAAGCAGTGATACTATGGTCCTGTATGCTTGCAGGATACAGCAATGTTTCAGGAATTCCTGTGTCTGGAGTAGTCTCCATCTTAGCATTACATGAAGAGTTTCTCCCAGTGCTCCATTGCTAGGACATGTAGGTAGTGCAGGGGGCAGTAGCAACCCACTCTGGGGCTGGACTGGCTTCTGAAAAGGTTCAGGCATTATCTCAGTCTAGTATGTTTAAAGCAACCATTACATCTTTTATCTTGTTGCTTCTTTATGTTACTCCATTTATGTGAATATCCATTCCCTCTTTGTTTGACTTCTAATAACCTATAATCTGTTATTTTGTACAAATGTGCACTCTGCTTTGTAGGAGCCAGCTAAAAGACTTTCGGGTCGTATGGATATGCAAGTCATATGCATTTAACACTTGGAGACATGGAGAAGAGAGGAGGAAAGTGAGTCTACCTGCAGAGAGAGGGAAGAAGAATAATTGCTCCAAGTAACAGGAGGGATCTGAGAGATCGTTACTACTGCTTAGCCCAGCAAGGCTCTTGGGAAGTATAACTTGCTCGTAGGCAGTTCTGGCAGCTTGGTGCTCACCACAGGGAGGTATCAGTCTGTAGTGCTCATGGGCCTGCTGTTAAACAGATACATTTATTACTTGCTATTGCCTTCTTCCTCTTATAAAAATACTATTTCTATATTTACTGCTGCTGTTCATAAGTGTTACTTATAATACACTGAATAAAAGTTATTTCTTTTCTTTTCCCTTCCCTCATACTTGCATATCTGTCTATTGCAGAACCAATACTCTTGTCAAAAGATGTTGTAAAGCAAGTATTTGAAAAGTGTGGAGGGATGAAAACTGTAACAGGAGGTATGTAGAAAAGCCAGTCAGTGCAATGTCCCTGGCAATGCAACCTGAAAATCTCTCAAGTCGGGGTTCAGGCATCTAGTATATGGACGGCAAGGGGGAAAAGGAATGTAGCGCATTACTTTTCATTGCAAACATAGCTAACCTGCAAGTAAATAGTGAATTAATTGATTGATCATTTGAAATTGGTCTTGCTCAGTAGCAAAAACGCATAAAATTGTGATTAAACAGTTGGGTGGGGTTTTTTTAGTGAAGGTGCTCATTATAGCTAAAGGTGTTCATCATCAGGGGAGGTCCCTCTGACCTCTGTGCTTTGGCCCTCTGGTCTAACCATTGTTTTGGCTTTTGCTGGACCTTATGCTGAGCTGATTCTATGCAAAAGCCTGGCAAAACACTTTAGTGTACTAGTTTTCTGCTGGTTTAGCAAGCTGAATTAGTCTGGTACAGTCTGGCAAGTACCAAAGACCAGCAGAACAGGAGAAAGGTCAGTACCTCCCCTTATGGTAACTACTTAGGGTACAACTTTGTATTTGCTTGCAGCATAATTATCCTTGGCTGCCTCTTTGATTTTGTTTGGATTTTTTAATCATAGTACATTATTATAACCAAATGGGCATGACTTCTTTACATGGATTATAAGCTACATATATGCACGTACATAGATATTGAATGTTGATCTGGTATTAAACAGGCTTAGAACACACAAATATACTAAATATGTTTATCTAAAGTAAAATATTAAGAAGTGGAAAATGTAAGGATAGATTTTAAAAAACTCTTCAAGAGTTTGTAAATAGCATATCTTGAACTGTTGTTATAACAGATACGCTCATTGCTGTGGCTGCAATGGTTGCCTGAAAATTTAGGAACAGAAGGGAAAATAATCACACTTCCATGATGTGTAACCCATGATTACTGGTGAATATATGGGCTCATGAATCCCTGACACTCTCAGTTCTCCTCTCAGTTGCTTGTGTTTTATCTAGATTAGTGTTCTATTATGGAGCAGTGATAGCAGTTTCTGTGCTCCGTAGAAAGTTTTCTGCTACTTAGGGGTGGTTCTGGCTCTCCAGCAGCAGTTGCTGAATTGTATTTCAGTGTGTGTTGAGGCGACCCGAAGTTGGCATTGCTCTTTATGAGGTGGACAAAGAGGCTGTGCCAAAGCAACAAAGTGTAATGTAGTGGGGGTGGAAAACTGAAGAGGGGAGAAAGGCTAGAGCAGGACCTAGTCCAGCTGTTGTAGAGCAAGTCATTTTCACTGCTGAATCAGTTCCTTAATCTGGCCAATGAGAGCTACTGCTAGTTTTTCCTTCAAAGCAGTCTGTCTCATTAAAGAAAACTGCTGAAGTAACTTGAGGGCTGTGCAGGGGATTGAGTCTGTAAGGTGCTGAGTTTTTGAGTAACTGCTTAGTGAGTGTACTTGACTCCCACCCAAAGCAGAGGAGGTTCAGGGTATTCATACCATTCCAAATAACTCTTTCAAGTTACTCAACTCATTCTTCAAGATGTCTTGGTAAAAGGATTTTGTAAAACAAAGTTCTGTTTTCTTTCTGTTGTTATAAGTTATGACATATGCATGAAAAGGAAATAAGTAAGTTTTCTGGTATAAAAAATAGCTAGAAACAAGCAACAATGTCAAAGGCAAGTACATATGAATCTTATTTGATTTAAATGTTTTTATGCCAAGTGTGTGGTTTTGCTGGCTTGAGAAATAAATCCACTAAACAGTCTGAACTGATAACGTATTCTTTCCTGCACTGCTTCAGAGAAAACTGATAAACTTAGTACAAAATTTTAAATTTACTGAGTCTTGCTTTCAGCTATAGCTGCCTGGTTTTCTGGATTTAATAATGCTAGCACCTTTTAAAGACAGGCTGATTTTCATTGCCGTAGCTTTACACAGATCCACCAAGATATAAACAGAATCTTATATTCCATAGCAGAGGAGACTGAAATTCTACATAACGTTTCAGGTTGCAGTAGGCTACCATACAGAGTTACATTATTTATTATGTTAAAATGGAGGCTTTTAATAAGTTAAGCTCACAAATAAAGATTAATAGTCGATAGAGTAGTGCTTCTGATACCTTGATGAAAAGTGGTGCATGTTTTATGCTGCCCTGCACTTTGTTCTTAATATATCAAAGATGTTTGTACTGGAAATGCACAACTGTCAGAGAGAAGCTGAAGCAGTGAGCAGATGGGGAAGTGGAATATGCACATGAGCTGAATGTTCTTGGGTCAGCAGTGAAGTAGCAAATAGTGCATGACAACTTGTCTTTTAAGACCTCAGGCCTAATCAGTTCAGATCTGTCATCTGCTTCCTTGGAGTATTGCTCCAGGACACTGCAAACTCAAAACAGACGTGGAGCAGAGTACAAGTTGAGGTTTGGGATTTTTTTCTTTCCCCCCTGAAAAAAGCTGCTGTTTTCTTCTGGTTTGGGTTGGTTTGGAGTTTTTAACAGAAAATAACAAAGCTCTGCTGCAGAAGTCTGCTATGGTTAATAGGGCTTTGAGTTGCACAAAGTTGCAAAATCCCTCTTGCATTTTTCAGAAGTTTTTGTCTTTAACTGTGTGCCATTTGATTTCAACTGCCTTTTCTCATTAACAGCCTAGCCCTAAGTGAGTTTTAATCATATTAATAATTCCATAGGGCAAAGGAGTCCTCTAAAGCTTCTAGATGACAGAAAATTATCTCTCATGTGTCTAGGTAAACATTCCTTTGGCTTCTGTATTGAGGTCAGGGAGATACTAAATCACTGTGGTTGCTGCCTCTCCCTTAGGGTCCAGCTGATGACAAAATTACAACCTGGTATGTAAGAGAATTCAGGCTTGTGCTGGCATGAGAGAAGGAGCTGGGAAGGGCACAGTAGTGCTGATTATTTCAGTGGCTGTGCCACTTTTGATCGTCCGTAGATAGAAATACATAGTGACCTACATAGTGGCCATATCCAGCTATAAAACATGGAGTAAGAAACATACAGATTGGGAGGCAAACTCGGTCATTCCAGAGGCTGTCCCTGCTGTATGTTGAAATAATTGAGCTGGCAAAGGGTGCTAGAAAAATACTATTCGGAAGGGAAAGCTTTGGTTGTAAGTCTGAGTCTCCCCTTACCAGCATTTCCTCTCACATCCTTAGCAGTTGTTTAGCTAACAGCTGTACTTTTGTCATCTTCATAGAGTTAAGTCAATGGCTCCTTTGGCAGTTATTTAAGCCCATAGGTCGGTGGGGAGGGAGTAGCATTTACCTGAACTTTTTCTCAGCCGAAGTAATATGCTAGAAAATCAGAGAGCTTTTTAGTGTAAGCTGAGTATACTGATACTGAATGAGATTGCCGGTGAAGCATGGAAAATTCATCCTGTGCAACTGGGGACCTGACGTATTTGTCAAATCATGTCTTTGCCTTTTCCTCCCAAAATGATAATGTATCCTGAGAACATCTCCAGTTGAGAGAGAGAATATATGCTGAGGAACGCTAACAAAAGGACTGCAGTCATTTACAAACAGTTACTCAAATGTAAAAGGTATGTGTATGATAATTAAAGATTCAGAAATTAAGCTACTAGTTAAGTGTTCAGAAATTATAAGGTATTTCCCAGGAAACTAAAGCAAGCATTTCTAAAGCTCTGCAGTGGCAGGGGAGGTGTTGTTTTGTTTGGTTGTGTTTTTTTTTAATCTCCTATTGAGATGCCAATTTATTTCAGCTTTGAAATGCTCCAAGAACTTGCATAAGACATTTCTACTGCATTCTCGTACTTTCCACCGCCTCAGGCAATGGTACCCTCCGTGTCCCCCTGACGGCGCTATTGCCTGCCTGGCTGGCAGCCGTGGCAGGGCTTCAGGTGCCGCCAACTGCTTGGCCAAGACCGTTTGAAAAAAGCATTTAAATTAATTGAATGCGAATTACAAGTTAAGCTCCTTGAGGTTAGACTGTAAACACACCCTTAAGTTCCAGTCTATGGAGCAATACGCTAGAAACCAGGAATGGAAAGCCGTGTGTGGGGGCAGCAATACCAGTTTGTCCTCACTGTGTGCAAAGCAAATGCACTACCCAAACAGCAAAACACTAAGGAATTCCTTATTTTAATGTATGGATTTGGATGCAGAACGTGCATTTTCAGTTTACTTTTTGCTGTCAGGGTGTCTGCCCAGTTTCCATGCTAATCAGTCCAAGCTGAGGAGTAAGCTGGGTTATTAAGATGGATGTTACCACTGCAAAAGTTGTATCAAATGGAAAACATCTTGGGAAATGAGAAGTCCTTTTCCATTGAGAAACAGCTTCATTCTGGAGGGAATATAATTTCTGTTCCTCTTCTTCCCACTTTTAATCCATGTCAGAATAGTTACCTGGAAGCATGCTCTACTCACCTAATTGCCCTTTTGCTGGTATCTCTGTCTGCATGGGGCACTAAAGTCACTACATCACTTAGGCTGTGTCACTAGGTTGAAAAGTATTCTCCTTCCCAGTCCTTGAATCATTTTTGTTGTTTAACCTTTTCTTGAATTTCTTATTTTCTTCAGGTATCTTGAAGAGCTCTGCTGGAAAGTGTTTTTTCATTTCTTTTGAAACTTATTCTTTTGAATAAGTGGAAAAATAAAACACTTGTTGTTTTGAATCTGTAGATAAGTTCTGAGTAACTTTCTAAGGTGTCATGTATTGTCTTCTGGTTTTATTCTATGAATGTGCAATATAACACCAGCTACATGATGTTCAAATGTAATTGAAGAAATGGTTTCATTATGTAGAATGAATGAGATTTAAAAATCAAATGCATAGGTTGCTGGTGATGAATTTTTAAGTGTCTAATAATATTTTTCATTACAGTCTAGCAAAATATTGTGTCTATTGGGTTATGTCAGCAAATAAATAGTGGATTAGTTGGGGTGTTCCTCTGTTATTTTGCTTCTTTGCAATGAATCCCAATTGTCACTTTTTGCTTCATTTCTATGTTTTGAGAAATCTATTTAATGCATTGCTGCCAGCTAAGGTGCTTTCCTGACTCCTCACCCTCTGATTTTCTCCTGGATTATACCATGATGTGTATCTCCATGGACTGCTTTGTTCAGTCCTTTCACTCTGGCTGCATTTTCTCTCTTGAGTTTGCAGCCATTGTGCGGTTGTCCTCTAGTTAAATCTCTCTGCATGCATATTTGAGGCTGTAAGGCAGCCTTTTGAGGGTCTTTGTTTCAGCTGGGTGTGTGTGTTCCATGGAAGGGATGTGTAACCGCTCACTTTCGTGAACAGGGTGACTGTTCTCATGTGCCAGCTTCAGTGAAATTGTTGGCTAGCTGCTCCCAGAAAAGTTTCACTGTGATCATGCCACCCAGTATCCCCAGACTAGTCACTAGAGGTCAACATCACCTCCGCCAGCTGGAGCACCAACTACCACATCATTATAAGATGGTTGCTTGCTTGTAGGAGAACAAACTCCAAAATGCTTTGAATGTTCATGATGGCATATTCCTGATCCTGCCACTCTGCAAGGTTAGGAGGACAGAAGATGAAAGACAGGAGTTAGTAATTTCTCAGTGTGAGCTTTTTAAAGGTACCAGGAGCAAAAAAATAATAAATCTGAAGGCCTTCGCCTTTTTGCGCCTGAGGCAGCTTTTGGTGAGTGCCTTGGGAACAGTGGCAAAGCCAAGAGGATAGAACAATAGAACTTGTCTGAAGCCATAGCTGTGTGTCAGAGTTGTAGGTCTTACAGCTAATGAGTGTAGCTAGGGGTTCCTGTCAGTACAACATGCATTTCATCAGTGTCAGGACTCCTGGGGATCCCTAGGATTTTCAAGACACACAGGTATTGTCTTTACATTCCTACCTGGAGACGATTTTTATGGTTTCTAGCTTGGAAATGCATGCAATCAGTCTGAAGTCTGGCTAACTATTTCATAACTGGATGGAAGCTGAGAAAACTGAAACCCAGGAGGAAAAGTCTAATACTGCATAATTTCATAAACAGCTGAAGGAATGAAGCCTGGTCTACAGATCAGTGTCTCCGGAGATTTCCTCATACTTGAGTTATTTAAAAGTGACCTCCCTTTTACAGATTTTCTGGTGTTTTAACTTAATCTTTGAGGCTTTTTCTTGGCTGGAACACTTTGGAAATACTATCTTCCTTCCCTAGGTATCCACTTATCTCTCTTCATGCAACTTGAAGGAACTCCTGCATATCTGAGACTTCTTTTGGTATATTTGTTTGAAGTCAACCAGCACATTCAATACTTACTAGAGGAATGACAGAGATTGCATCATCAGTGTTTATGCTTTACCTAATTACCTCTGGGAATATGATGTAAATAGTCTTCCTCCTAAGAGATCTGCACAAAATTTGTTACTACAAATGCAGTAACCTCTGGGTCAATTCATCCATTCCACATTTAATGAACTTTGAAAGCAGTACTTTTAAGTGAGAGGATGGATCGGAGTTTCAAGTGTGCATCTATACATACCAAATCTCCTCTCAGCTTTTAACTTAATCAGCAAAGTCTAACATAAACATGGAAGACGGGAGAGAGAAAAGGAAGGTGGACCTATCCAAAGGCATAAAACAAGATTGCCTGGGTGATCCTGGGTGTAGTTATCAAGGCTTTAACTAACCAGGGTTTTCATTGTTGCTGTTGCTTCTGCTGGAAAGTTGCTCACCATTTCCTGTTTTTTCATAATGACTTAGATGTTCTTGTTAAATTCATAGAATTTGAGCCAGCAGTGTAGTTTTATTTGTCAGACTGGAAGAAAAAGGAACTTAAACAGTAATTGACAACTTTTTTTTTTAAAAATCCTGTTGGAGTTCTCTCTTCAGCTGTTGTTAAGAAACATGACAGAAGAGGGAATGCAGACTGCTCTCCATTCTGGCTGGGCCGCCTGCATTGCTGTCTTCAGCTAATGCAGTTTGACTGTTTCTGGGCTATAAGCAAAGGCCTGTGGGCTGTGGCAGGCAGCTCTCCCAGCTCCTCAGCTCAGTATCTCTGTGCAGTGGTGCCTTGTGTGGGGGAGTTGTACTGTGATGCATGGACTAAAGGCCACACCACTGAGATGCTGTGGAGGTAATGGCAAAATTGTGCAGGGCAAAAAAATTCCCTTCTGTTCTCTGTTCAAAGCTGGTGTATCACTTTTGGTAGGCTGGCACTGCTGCACGTTTCCCCAGTGTAAGCTTGGAGGAGGTCTATCTGTCTGGCACACAGTGCTGTTGTCAGGGCTGAGCTGAAATTCCATGAATAGCCTGAGCTGGCACAAGCTGATGGTTCTGCTGAGGGAGGTGGCTCTGCTGCCCTCTCCTCCCTCCTTCCCTCCCTGCAGATATTCCTGCAGCTGTGCAGAAGTGTCTGCACGGGTGAGCTAAAGCGGCACTGGGCGCGGACCCAGGCAGTCACACACTCCCCATTCATCCTGCATGCTGTGGTGCATCCATGGCACAGCTCTGGGCTGGTCTGTACCCTTCCCAGTCACTTTGGGTCACAGAGGCCAGGACTGTGTCCTGCTGGCAGTTTGGGTGTAGCTCTCTTGATGGCAATAAGGGAGTTTAGCTGTATAGATACAGGCTGTTCTTCGCAGTATGTGAGTATGAGAAGTAACTCCAGTATCATATCCTTGTTCTTTAAATTTTGATAAACTGCCTGTGGCTAGTTGCTTATCCTTGGATGCACATAAGTGGGCTGTTTTTTATTCCCGCATCTCTCTCTGCCACACCACAAAGTAAGTAAGTAACAGAAATATGAGAGCATTTGAAAACCTGTTTCATGAAGTGCTATACTTTGTTTTTGTGTTCCATCCAAGAATCATTGTACATTCAAGTACTGCCTGAAAGAGGAAGAACACAAACACTGAACAGTAACCCCAATGTCACGTGAGTTTGACACCTGATGTCTAAGTAGAAGCTGGAAACTTTACTCACTTATAACCAGTGTCAGGACCTGAGGTCTGCTTTATAAAGCTGAGAAGCAAACACTTCCAGGGTTGAAACCATACCAGATTTTGTACTTGTAAGGGTCCACTTATTTTTAAATACGGCTTCCTCCAGCATGTTGGAGCACAGTCTCTCTGAGGGAAAGAAGTGAAAAGCTCTGCTGGAAGGATTGCTTTTGTTATATACAGAGGCCAAATTTTTGCACATGCTATGTGGTACTTTCTTCTGAAAGTTCTCTACATAACCTCTGCTTCAGAGTAGATCCTGGTCAGCAGAACTGATTTCTTAATGAAAATGATGGTCAGATTTCCTGTTGCTTGTGTGCCCTAAATACACTCCTTTCTCCTCAGAACTGCAGACTTCACCTCATTCTATAATAATTATTGCCTTTTACCTAGTCATTCTTTTATTATTGCTGGATGGAAGCATGGACAGAGTTCTTAAACTCTCCATTAAGAATCCATTCAAGCTAAAAGTGGATCTGGTTTTTTAAGATAAAATCATGGAGAAGTTATATTTTATGCTGAGATAATTTTGCACTGCTTTGTTTCAGAGTCTGCTCTTGACATCTAGGTTTCCTGTTAGCCTAGCAGAGGTCTTACAGCATGTCTATTTTCTTCATTCTTCTTTTCACAAACTAAAATAGCCTAGTGGTGTAGACACTGTCAGCATTACCTTTGTTCCTTCTTTATACTTGTATTTTACACAATAATCTCCAGGAAACAATCCTATTCCTGGAAATTCATTACATTCCATGCAGTTGTGTGGCCTCTCTGATTGTGTTTTTCAGCTGCTTTAAGTGATTCAGTGGAACTTCAATTTGTGTTTGAGATTCCTGGAAGGTTTGTCATATACAGTGCTCTAAAACCACAATACAGGAGATGAAGGCAGGCAAAGAAAAATGCACAGTTCTGTCTCTTAAAGGGAAGTCTATAGGGGAAGTTGTTTGAAGCATTGAGTTTAAATGTCTCAAGTGTAGGTATATAATCAGCCTCTTGCTGAACAAAGAGTCAATGTACTGCATCCATTTCAACCAACAGCTAGATCAAAACGGCTTGCATGGATGTTTCATCCCCTTATATTTGTGCTAAACAACCCTATCTCATATCTCAGCTGCAGCTTGCTTGCTTTATGTATGTATATGGAAATACACGCAGCCTTAATTCAGAATAGTGAGATAGTTGTTCATACTGATAGAAAGTTTTGGCAATGCAGCCTAGACTCTTTGGACAAGTCTGCAAATCACATCCACCAGAAAGAAACACCTCCAGCTGTGATAAGGGAAGACTGGAGCCCTCAGACTATCGTATTTTACCTGTGTGAATGGCTCACAACCAGAACATGGAGAACACAAAAGCACTTCTAGAAATAATGACAGAGACTTTTAAATGTGAAGTCACTGACTTGGCTGAATTTGGTGTAGACCCAGGGGAGACCAAACCACTGACAACTCAGGAAAGGTGAGAGTAAAAATGAAAATATCAGGTGCATGCTGCGTGTATGAGGCCTGAATAGGCATGACATTGCACTGCCAATTAGTGCAGGCCACAGATTGCTGTTATTTATGGCCCCTCATCACAAAAGCTTATTCCAAACAGTCTTCCCAAACACTGCAATGAAATTCGTGGACTTTCCGGCTGTTCCCCCACTGAAGTAGAGGGAAGTAGCCAGAGCTGAAATTGTAAACTATTCCAAAGTTTTTTTTGGTGGGATGTTTTTCCAATCCTTGAATTCAAATTGATTCCTAGTGAACTGCAAGGAGCAAATACATGACTGAAAAATAACAGCAGAAAAAAACCCTTTTAGCCGTGAGCACTGAAATGGAGGCAAGTCTGAACACAGCAGACATAATTGCAGTGGGGTCAGATGCATTCCACGTTAAGTGGCTGATGAAGATGCAGGAAGCACAGTGCAGGATCCACGCCGACTTCCGCCGGCGGAAGTGGAGTTGGCCTGGATCTGTGTCATGGATAAGCAGCAAAACACACGTACCCATTCATCCTCTGCGTGGGCCTTGTCTCATGACGCAGGAAATGCTGGGAGCTGCCATGGATTGCCCTCCTGATTGAAAGAATAACACCAGCCCAAAATGAGAGTGGTGTGCTGTTCGTTCCATTGTACGTGCCCCGACGGCTGCAGCGGGGCCCATGGACTGCGCTTTCACACCCAGCAGGAACACTTACACCAGGACATGCTTTCACTGCTGATTGGTTCAGTGATGCTTAGCACTATAAATCCAAAAATACTATTAGTTTGATCTGACCAGCCTCTAGTCTCTAAGGAATTTCACAACTCCTAAAGCTACTGAGCTTATACAGAAGCCACCAACACATTTTGTTCCTTATCAGATATGTCTGTATCAGATAACCCCCTGTGCAGGTAAATTATGGACTAGCTCATTCCCAATTCCCTGAGACTTCCTCTCCTGCTTATCAAGAGGAATTTCAGGGAATCATTTAGATGTGTGGTGTTGTGTCAGTGTTGTTCTGTTCCAGCAATTAACACAAAACGTTTAAGTTTAGGCAGCCAAGACTGCTGCTGTATTTTAGTGCTTTCTAATTTTGAGTATTTTAATCCTGACCATTTCCCAGCTAACAAGCATACCATATGTCTGATTATTCAGGTTCCCATGCAAAATAGGAAATTAAAAGTTCCAGATGATTAACAAACATTTCTTCATGTTTATTTTGAGATTACTGTTTTAAAATACCATGAAAAAAATTTAGAGACTTCTTTCTCAAACATTTACTTTATCGTTTAGATGTGTAAAAGATATTTTTGTTAAGAATGTGCTGTTTGTGCTTTTTAGAATATGATTTATTGACACAGGTTTGCTACCAGTAAAAGATCTACAATTAACTGTTTAAAGACAGTGGACAAAAGGGTGGGTAATTTCATGGTGGAATTTCAGAGGCGGGTAACTAGGCATAGACATTCTAAGCTGGTTTAATGACAGTAAAAGACTTGAATCCTCTTCAAAACATCCAAGCCCAAAGCATGATGCAAGTTGGACCACCACCTACAGCCTGTTATCTCTTTGCAGGATATCAGCCAGAGGAGCAGGTCATGTAACCAGTGACTCCATCCAGTACAGCACGGAGCTGGGATACTGGTCAGGGGAGATCACTGCTCTGTCAAGTAGAGACTCCCCTAAAAGTAGAGCTTCTTTGTACTAATGTAGAGATTTCGTGCATGAGATTGGTTATGAGCAGACTAATTTGGTGAGAGACAGAAAGCTGTCGAGAAAACCAAACACTTGAATTAAGCCATCTCTCTGTGAGTGCTTGAATGAGGGGAAGAGATGGTTCCCATGCAAAAGAAAGCCTGTATGTATGTCTGATCCAGCTACAGCATTTCAGTAGAGAACATCAGAGGGGGCAGGCTGGGAGGCAGCACTGGGGCAGCCTCAGCTGCCACCTGAGGACAGAAAGCCTGCTGCTTGATTCTTGTCCTAATATCCTCCACCAGAAGTGTTTGTCCTTGTTACAGCTTGTTTATTCAATCACACCCATGAATGTGCATTGATAGTAATAAACGCCTCTGTTATTTTGAAAGCAGCAGTTAGTAATTATAAAGTGCTTGCTCTGAGCTTGAGCTGCTGGGCTGCATCCCTCCTGCCTCATGTGAGCTGCCCCCACTCGTTGCATCACATCTAAAATTAGCTAAGATGCTGTATCCCATGGAGTGCACGGCTCAGTAGCTCAGAGCTGCAAGAGCCAGACCAGGCACAGCTGCATAGCTCCTCAGTTAGGAAGATGTTTTCAGACAGATTACTGAAAAAAAACTTAATGATGATCAAAACTGTTACAAAGGTAAAGCAGCCTTCACATCCAGGAGCTCCAGTTTAGCCAAAGGTCAGAAAAATGGGAGCTAGTTCTGTTTCTTTTGGTGTCTTTACCTCTGTATTTTCTCAACAATGTGTGGGGACAGCTGTCAGTAGCTTCTCTAGAGACATCTACTTGGGCCAAATTCTTCCCTGAGGTAGTTGCACTGCTTTCATTGTAATCATACCAGTGATGAATGTGGCTCTTCTTCACTTAGGAACAACAAAAGACCTCATGAGATTAAACATCCTTTCAGTGTTTTCCTTCTGATTAAGGCAAGTTTTAGTACTTAGAAAATGCTGTGGGCTTAAGAAATGGCTGTATTCTTCATCCTGCTCTGAAGCTTTGCTTCAATTTTCCAGACTCAGCCCATAGCATCCATGCAATTTCTTTTTAGAAGTCTGTATTCCCAGTGCACTGCTATTATTTAAACATCTGGTGCACTTAAAAACCATATTTCAAAAACATGAATCTAGGGGGAGAAGGGTTAAAAACTAGAGGAAAACAAACTAGGGAAAAGATAAATTCTGACAAACTTCAAGCAGCTAAGAAGTACTAGAGCTGTCAAATCATGCATTTTGGATTTGAGCTGAATCAAATCGCAGAAGCGCTTTTGCAGTGTTTCGTCTGAAAGCAATTTAGCTTTTCTGTGTTAGCAGATTATGCTGTTTTCAACAGTTGTTGGAGAGATGACTGATGAAAAGCATTTTCATTGTGGGTGTGCTTCCAAGTACAGACAGAGCTGTGGCACTCAAACCCCGGGTTTCTCACCCTGATCTCTCCTAAAGCTGAGGGTAAATGGTCTTGTCAAGCTCTGTGCAGCACTATCCCCTCAGACCCAGCTTCAGTGCGGCTCTTGGGACCCCAGACTTCAGTGTATGGGGATGGCTTTGTGTTTTTTCAGGGTGCATCCTCAAATCATGAAGGGATTGGAGAGGGGAAAAAAAACCAAAACAGAACTCTGAGCAGGAATCAGTAGAAGGTGGGGGCTGTATCCTGGCAGTTGGTGCTGAGAATGGACTTCAGAATTAGGCATCTTGAACCTGGCTCAGACGTGAGAATCAGCCCATGGCTCCATGAAGGAGGAGGACAACTGCAATGTAAGCACTGACAGTGCAATCTGTCCCTGTGTTAAATGAATTTGGAGGCTGGTCTGTGATAGTTTTAACTTGGGTGCAAATCAAACCCTGCCCCTGGTTCTGTCACAGTGTAAGTACTGCAAGGTAGCACTCAGTAGTAGCAATGACACTCGCAGAATCTGCAAATTATGAGTGACAGAATAAGCCAGTAAAAGACAAATGTACTAAGTTTGGAGGAATGACATTTCTAACGTGATCTGCCCCACATTCCTCTGGAGTCAATGAAAAAGAGGCAACAGTGAAATCAAAGCATGTCAAAAACATGCAGTCATCCAGACAGTCAAATCCAGTTACTGTTGCCTACCATTTTAGTAAAAGACTCCAAAGTTACTTCAGATTTCACCGGCCTAGATGGTCTTAAAATAATGCAGGAATTCGCAAATAAATTACACTTTTCTACAGGCAGCAGAATTTTTCCACTAGAGCAAAGGTATTTGGAGCCCCAGTTGTGTGTTTACTATCAAATGCTTATTTTGGGGCCTTCTTCCACCAGAACTGCACTAAGCCTCCATCCCCAAACTCAGCAGCTATATTTATCCATGGACCATGTTTTCTACTGCAGTATCACTGACCTTGCCTGTAATTATTCTTCACAGGGGAAGCTTAGCTCAAGTCCTCCAAGTACTGCAGTAACTCTGAACAAAAATAACCCAAAAGTCCACAACAGGAAACGTTAACAATGGCAGGATTACTGGCCACCATGTCACCGTAAAATAAACGAGCAACTGAGAGGGAGTTCAGGGAAAAGCAGCACCACAATTAAGTAATGGGAGGGACTGGCTTACGAGGAAAGATTAAATGAGCTAAGCGATGATGAAAGGGTGAACGGAACAACTGCCTCCAAATGTTTGAAAGAAGAAACCATCCAGGACAGGGAGGGATTCTCTAAGCTGCTGCCAGGAGTTAAGAGTAATGGAAAGAAACCAATAAAATGAACACAGCAGTCACCATAACTATTTCTTCAGCTCAGAAAAAGAGACCCAGCGCTTTTGTCCATGTGGAAACCTTGCTCATTTGTCCTGTTTTATTTCTTAGCCCTATCCCACAAAGCATGGGGGGAAACACTTAAAATTATGTAATAATGCAATATCGCTGAAATGTTTTGGGCTGGCAGCTCTGAAGGATTGAGAGAGCTGTGCTGACATCCTCTTCCAGCTCCTGTCAGACTCAGACCCTCATTTCTTGAGGTGCCTCAGAAAGCCTTGAGGTTTCAGCTGAGAAAAGCAGCTCTACACAACAAAGCACTTAAGCAAACACTTCAGGCGAACGATGAACTGAACTCCCACAGCTATAAATCACATCCATGATTCCCAAACGAGGAACCTGAGTCTGCCCTCAGCAGTCCCTGAAGCAGACGGTCACAAAGCACACGAAGTCAGAATTCCCCACAGCTACCCCTGGCAGACTTTTGGTTCACATCCCAACGTAGTTAATATTTTTGCAGCAAAACAGCTGTGAAGCATCACGTTGTGTTTGTTTTCATTAACTCCTCCCCAGTGGGCTTATATATTTGTATTTCCTTGTTTACATACTTGTAGTGTCCCTAGGGGGATACACACACTACCCCTAAGGTTAGGGCAAGTTATTGGAGGGCAAGTACCTCCCTCTGATGCAGAATTTGTCCTGTCTCTTTGTTCTGCCAGAGACGTAAATCTTTCTGGAAATGTTAGACGTAAGTCCCTTTAAACATGTGGTTTCTTTCAGCAGCAGTTTTCCGACTGCGCTTTTTGAATCGCTGGGCCAGAAGTTTGTGTTTCCAATTGTCACTCTCTGAGACACTTTTCCATTGTTAACACAGTCCCAGGCGCTTTATAGCCTGCTCTCTTTATAGCCGTTCCACGTTCCCTGCGTGCTGAGGTCCAGACCTTTCCATCACAATTTGTGCTGTCATTCCCCCGACGCGGCGCGAAGCCCGCGAGGGGCAGCGACTCGCGGCTCCGCCGCCCGCCGCCGCTTCCCGCGGCACCGACCGCGCTCCGGCCCCGGCCCGGCCCGTCCGCTCCGGCAGCCCCCGCCTCGCCGCCGCTCCGGCCGGGGATGTCGCGGGCG
>VYZR01091983.1:39690-62947 GCA_013400675.1 Oxylabes madagascariensis
GATCGCCGCCGGCCCCTCTCCCGCCGAGGGGCGCCGGGAAGCGGCCGCGGCAGCCCCCGCGCCCCGTCCATCCCGCCGCATCCCCGGCGGGCGGGGCAGCCCCGCCGTGCCCGGTACGGCGGTGGCCCGGGGCCAAGCGGGGCTTCCCGGGAGCGGGGCCGCCGAGGGGGCACCGGTGGAAACAGTCGCCGTGGAGACGGGCGGCTTGGGAAAGCCTTTGGGGAAAAGGGCCGGGGGAAGCCCGTGGCCTTATTTTCCCCGAAAACCAGCCCCAGAGCAGCCGGCGTTTCGGGGAGGATGCGGGCAGCACTGGGAGGCGGCGGTGCAGCCGCGCCCGCCGGTCCCTCCGCCGCCCTTCCCCGGTCGCGCAGCCGCTCCGAGCCCCGCGGGGTCCCGGCGGTCTCTGCCGGGCGGGGAGCGCAGCCCCGGCGGCACTGCCAGCCTCCGGCGTCCATGGCTCGGATTTGGAAGAGATTAAAAAAAAAAACAAACCAACAAATCATCCCGATTTTAAATAGGTTTAAAGCCAGCTCTGCCTTGTCGCAGAGTGATGGGCAGTTTTGCCCAAGTGCAGTTTGTACAGTTCATTAGAAAGAGTTGACCGAGCAAAATGAGAGGCTTATGAAAGACCACTGAATGTATCCTACCAGAATTTCATGAGGGTTAAAGTGTTTAAAAAAGGAACTTAATGCTCAGATAAGTATGTTAGTTATGGTTTGGCTTTTTATTATTTCCTTTCTTTTTTTAATTTTTGGAGTGAGTACTTCCTGTGACGAGACAGTATTATTAGCATCACTGTTTGAAGACAACCATGTAGTGTTTGCTCCCACAAAGCACTGACGGTTTGAGTGATGCTGTAAAAGATTGTGCAGGCAGAAAAGCGCTTTGCAAGATAATGGAGAGAAACATGACAACATTGGAAATAAATAATAATTTAAAAATCTCCCTTCCCAATCCAACCAATTATGCATCTTGCCTTCTCCCCACCTCTCACCCCCCCTCCTCCTACCCTGGGTTTTACTGCTTTTACTTTTCTTTTTGGTATAATGAAAGCAGTCAAGAGGGTAGCATTCCCCGGGACTTGCTCTTCTCCTGGAAAAACCTGTTTGCTCCTGTGGTGCAGACCAGCATGGAGAGCTGGGCTGAGCACAGTTCTGAGATGATCCCTAATTTTAACCTGGCCTTGTATTCCTGCTGTCTCACAAGTGCCCGTGTCCCGGGGCTGCCAGCAAGGCACAGCAGCCTGGTGCTGAGCACCTGTGGTTTCTGAATCATTTCCTTTTCCAGTTACTTTCTGAGTTTGCTAAATTTGTGGCAGCCATGCTGCTGTTTCCTTCCAATCTGAATACTGACAGGCCCTGCTAGAGGTTTTGCCATAGTATAACGTTCTGTGTGTTTTATTTGTTATTATTTACTCTTGTAAGCAGTTTTAGAAATAAGCTCTCTGATGGAAAAGCTAAAAATCTATTTGCTTTGTATGCCCAGTATTGGAAAAGGCTAGTGCTGGGTTTCAGCGAAAAATGAAATCAGAGACTGCTAAATTCTCCTTACAAATGCTCACTCAGTGCTTTGTGCTATCTTGCAATCAGTTCCTGTAGCAGTTCAAGTTGATTTCCTGAGGCAGCCTCATCCCACCTCGGTATCTGGCTTCTGAGGCCCACAGCAAGGAGCTCTGAGCAGGAGGGGAGGGGGGCAGCATCCGGGCTGGGCAGGCTGGAGTGTTAAACAATACTCAGGTGGCCTCAGTGCCAGAGGGACAACACAGGAGACCCAAAATAATGAACTGGGTCAGAGTGTTGGGAGGAGCAGTTCCCCTGATTGTCCATTGACCTCAGTTGCAACTGGTTGAAGAGGGCCATGTTCACCGCCAGAAAGGCACTTCCCAGCCCGAGGCTTTTTGAGAGCTCCGGGAAGTAAAAAAAAAAAAATGTATTACCATCCAAACAATTCACAATAACAGGAGCTTGAGTTTAATTTTACAGTTTTTTCCTCTTTAAGGAAACCTAATTGAAAGATGCTGTCCTCATTGTCAGAGTAGTGAAGGGCAGGGGAGGGCTGGCTATAAAATAAAGAAACACTGAAGATGAACCAATTGACCTCAGGAAAAAGAAACCTTCTAAATACTTTAAAACCTTACTTAATAAAGCAAAGAAGCCATTCTCCTTCCAAAATGATTTGTCAAAAAACTGTTAACAAGTGTTGGATTTCACATGCTCAACATAATGGAAACTTTACTCTCTTCATCCTTGAGCTGTTTACCCGGGGATTTCGTGCAACAAAACTGTTGCAAATTCGAGCTGTAGTGCAGTGACTTTTGTTGGGTTTCTGTTTCTAGGACCTCTTTCTGTCTGGGAAGATACTAGGTTTCATTCAGCCTCTTGGCCAGGTGTGAGTATGTCATTTGTTCCATTGCTTTTATTCATAACACAAGGCAGGCCCTTCTGCCTTCCCATCCCCAGGCAGGCAAAGTGTGTTAGAGCTGTCTTTCAACCTGTCAGACCCTAGATGAGCTTTCTGTCACTGTATTCCTTTTACACTGTAGTGCCTGGCACATGCAGCTAAGCAGATACAGCATAAACTTTACAACTATATCATTCAGAGGGTCATAGGTTTGGACCAGGATGAGGGTTTATTCAGAATTTTTCCAGTACAGACTTTCCGTACAGTCTCCTTCTCCCTTGAAGGTCTGATTTACAATCTGGTGTTTGATCTGGTCAGATTTTTAAAATGTAGGATAATGCCATGCATGTGCTTTGCACATTTCTCACTTGTTTGGGAGAATCCTGCCTTAAGATACAGTGCGTGTTTTTTCTTGGTTTTAAAATAAAACAGAGGTCTCTCCTGAAGCGCAGGATGGCACCGTTCTCCAGGGCAAGTTGCTAATGCTGCTATTATGACAGGCATATAAAGTTCCACTGAATTTGAACCAGAACATGTAAAAACATTTGGTTCTGTACCATAGTATTAAAAATCCATTTCTCTCTGTCAAAGTAAACTTTAACTTTTCCATTGACTTCCAGGTGAGCAGAATACAGCCTTTTATACCAGCTTCTGATCCTGGGTTAACCTACAGTCTGCTGAAAATGGAGATGCTAGCTCACATCTCCCTTCGGTGGCACTAGTACACAGTGACTTTTTATTGATGGGAATCTTAAATTCAACAACCCAGCAATAAGACTGCCGACATGCTGAGAACATTTCCAATTTTATTTACTTATCACTGAAAGGAAGGTGGGAGTTTGGACTAATTGCTTGCTCTGGAGCACATGGTGAAGCAGAGCACAGGTCAAGCCCTGCCCTGAGCATGCAGCAGTGTAAGGTCCTGATACTCGTGCCATTTACAGCAGAATGCAACAGCTCAGAAGTGCAGGTTGCTGTCAGAGGGTTTGGTGCTCTGACCAAGGACCATTATAGATTACATTTTCCTGATGATGTGAATGTTTGATGGGCTGTCTTAGGGCTAGGTAGTTTTTCACCAGTGTTCACAGACAGTATTCTCAGAACAGCCCCTTTTCAAGTGTAATGTGACTAAAAAGAGTATTTGCTCTGTGCAGTCATTTAACCATGATGACATAATTTCAAAGACTTACACAGCTGCTATAATGTTGTCAGAATTCTCCCCAGCAACTGCTTTTATCTCACATTTTAGACTTGATGGAAACAGCCATTTTTTTTCTGTTTTATGCAGCAAAAGTTTTTCTGGTGGAATGAGGTTAGAGCTAATCCCTCTTTAGTGGTCTATGGATGGACACTGTCCTGAAAAGGTCCAGTAGAGAAGGTAGTCCTGGTTTTCCAGTTCATGATCTTTAAAAGTCATCCTATGTGAATACAAATTCTGATTCTGTAGTTACTAGTGTACGTCTTTGAGTGTGTGTAGCTCACATGCAATTTACATGCCTGAATTTATCTATTTTAGTCTTTCTTATTCTTTCAGGAGTATGGATGAGACCATGAGTTTATTTTTATTGTCAGGGTTTTTTGTAACAAAGGATGGTTTAGGGGAAGAAAATCCACCAGCTGCTTCAGGCTGAGAATACCTGTATGTCTATCAAGGTGTTTTGGGATCCATGTTTTATGAGACTATCATGAAGTTTTAGATAGTTCTTTCATGTTGCATGCAAGTGGGAGCAAAAAAGATTCTTTATATGAAAAAGTCTCCCAAATCATGAAAACAGGAATTCTTTAGTGTTTTTGGCTCACTCACTGCAAAAAATGTTTTTAACTAACTTGTCAGATGGTTGAGCTGTTTAAGGCTCAGAATGGACCCTTTGTGCTTCCTGTCCCAATTAGAAATTAATTTTTAATTGTATCAGCTGAACATTTTTAAGTATGAGCACTTGTATTAGCCTCAGGCGCCTATTTCTTTGATGATGAATGGCACTGATTTGTGTAATATTGTCCATTCTGAGACATTTTAACAGAATGGTTTCTGTCTTCATTATCTGAGTATGTTAAATAGTGTTTGTGGAAAACCTGGTATAACTTTCATTACAGCTCGATGTGATTTTATTTTCTCAATCATTTAGATTTATTTCAGGAATACTAAAATATCACTTACTGGATAGTTACTTGCTTGGTGCTTTGGTTTGCTGCTAAAGGTTTTCACTCACATTAAAACCATTTTGCAGCTCTGGAAAGAGAGCAGGCATCTTGAATGATAGCCCTGATAAACAAAGAATGTTACTCCCAGAGCTGAAAAATGGTAAGTATTGCCTTTGAAGTAGTCTTTGACATGGAAATGCGTGGAGTGTACTTTTCTTTAGATTTGGAGAAATAGCTCAGCAAAGCCAAGGCTTCACACAGGCCCATGCGCTTGGTACGGAAAGAACTCCTATTGATTTCACTGAGACTTTATCTGGCCGAATTTTGCACTGAACATTTTTTTGTCTTTAGGCCAACCAAGTTGAAGTCAAAGAGCTGCTGACAATAGGAAGTCTTTTTGATGTGTAATACATGAAAAAGTGCTATGACTCAGTTTGGACTAACAACAAGGTTATTGTCTGGGATTCGTTGCCAAAGCAGCACTTACTGTATATGTAGGTGGAAATTGCAACATATATTTTGAAATGCAGTTTATTAAAGTTGCTTCCTCTTTATGTCCTTTATGTCTCCTCTGAGTTCTGGGTTCATGTCTTTGAGCTTCCACTGCCACAGCAGATGGTATCAAGAGCAGAGCAGGGGGATTCGCTGCCGCCTCTGAATGCACCACGCTCCCTCCTGGCTGTTAGGCAGATGGGCAGCTGAAACCTACTGGATGCAGTGTGGGCCTCAGGAGCTTGGAGGGAAAAGAGTGAACTAAGTATTCAGCACGTTTCTGGAACTCACAACCTTTCCAGTTCTTTCCAGCACTAAATCCCCCGTTGGCGTCTTGCCCACAGTTGTGGTCCTGCGGAGCTGCGGCTCTGGGGAAGCTCCGTTCTGGCAGGTGACATAATGGAACACAGCTTTGCAGGTGTTGGTTGGGACCTTGCTGGAGTTCAGGTGGCACAGCCTAGCTGTCCCCAGTCAATGCATCTGGAAATGAAACCTCCTCCCTACTCTGAACAGCTGTCACACAGGGGACACACGTTTTTGTAGAACTACCAAACTGTAGGTACTGGAATGATGTCTTCTGGGAGCTAATTGCATTTTATCTGTTCCTCAGACTGGCAAACTAATACCAACTGTGACATTTAATTTTGGTAATGTGTGGTATGAAATCAAATTCACTTCAGTGGCTTTTCAGGGGAGTTTTGACATGCTATCAGTTTGGATTCAGGCATTGCAGAAAACTGGAAAAAAGCAATGTTACGGTTTTGTAGTACTATTCATTCATATTTCTCACCAAAGGTGCTAAAGAAAATAGATACCTTTCTGTTTTGCAGCTGGAGAAGTGGTGGCATGGGGGTTGATGTGGCGTGCACAGGCTGTCCATGTCCGTGTCCCAGAGGGGACTCCTGACTCACTCTCTGTTGTTCATCCACGTCACATTTCATCACCAGCTTCAGGCACAAGGACATGAATTTGTTTGAAAACACAGTAAACTCATGGACTGTTAAAAATAACTATTTGGATGCAAGTGGTTTGGTTTTAATGTCTTTCCAGTTCCTCTACATGGGATTTGTGTTTAAGAAACAGCATCATTTGTTTGTACTTCTTACTTCAGAGTGATGGTATTTCTTCCTATGAAAATCTCCATTGCAGTCAACAAACAGAAAGGGAGCCATCATGTTTCGAACAGTGGCAACACAAGCCAGCATTCAAAGTAGTTTTTCCAGACAAAAAATTTATGCCTTTTTAAAAAGTATTAAAATTGAATTTCTTTAAATTGAATTTTATATTACAGGAAACACCAATGGCAATAAAACCTAGCAGGGAAACTGGTCTCCTGAAACGCTGCAAATACAAGAAATAGCAGAGGTTTTATCATATGTTATATGGGGAACTGACCAAGCACCTACATGTACCAAAATGCTGGACATTTTGGTCAGTGCAAACATGTAGCAAAATAATTACCAAAACTGAATGTCAGGGTAGGTCAGACGTTATTTCACTGCATGTACAATGTGTGTAAGAATACACAGATAAGAATGGAACATAAACCTCTTGGGAATTAGGAGTTACTAATTCCAGCCCTTATCATTATATTTCCCCTTTAGTCTAATCTCAGTTTCCCAGGCTCGGTGTCTTGTCCCTGCATCTACTTGTAGTCCTTTCCTGGTTAGGTGATGAAATGAAGCAGGTCCATTATCTGTCATCCGTGGTGCCAGCACCGGCAGTTCCAGGAGCTGTGAGGGGTTTCTGGGCACATGCTGAGAATGATGTGTTCATCTGCTAAGATCAAAGGACACAAACCCACAGTTTCCAAAAGTTTATAAATCAGTCAGCTGTAGGCAGCTGTTCACACTGCAGTAAAAACTGTGCTCCCAATAGAAAGGTCAAATTTTGGGGCATGGGTGATCTGAAAAGTTTTAAATAAAAAGACCTCAATTTTTGTAGGGTTCACATCCAATTTGTTTTCCTAAGCTTGTTTCTAGAATGGTTTGAACAATTGCTGACTAGATCTTTGTTCAAATTTTGTTTTAAATTATACAGGTTTTCCCTTATGGTTGTTTTGGGGATCAAATCTCGCCTAAAAATACAAATTTAGCAAAATTACAATCGACAGAATATATGGTGGATGATAGCACCAAGCCATTTTCATGCCAGGCTGTGTCTATCAGCTGTCTAGAGGAGACAGACTGTTGCCCTAAGCCCTGGGGCTCTGTACAGACCAGTGATTTTGTTTAAATATCCTCTTTGAGAATACATCACCATCAATCTGACTGAAGAACTCAGTTTCTTGTGCTTATTTAACTGTCTCAGTGTGGAGTTCCAAAGCAGGTAAAATAGGAGTGCAAAATTCTGCTTTTCAGTGCAGCCTCAGGCCCTATGCTGAAAAGCACTCCAGCTTAACTTCACCTCCTGGCCCATGGCAGCCAAGGCCAAACAGCACAAAACACTTGAAAAGTGACTTTATGGTATTTGTGCAGAGTAACAGATGTTTACAGTGAAGGATGGTGGGGTTTGGGGTGTGCAGTGCCTTGTCCTGTGTAAAAATCCACTGGTGTGCAGCCCCTGCACACGTGGCCCACAGCCCTTGGGCTCTGCTGAGTCCCTGCTGCCAGGTCACAAGTTTGTTTTGTGTTAAATACGAGCCGTGCTCTGTTCCTTTAATGAAGATGAATGTGCAATAAATCATGTATGGGAACCTACCCAGAGACCTTCTTGCAGTGCTATTCCCGAAAGGCATTTCATCATTTATCCTAACATGCAGTGTGTTTAAAACAGCCAGGAGAGCAGGAGTGGCCTTTCAGTAGATCTCTGATGTGAAAGACCAAGCAGCACCAGTCTGAATTGTCTCTTGAGGACACCTGAGCTTAGACCCTTCTGTTATGCTCAGCTGGGCTGAAGCTGTGGTCCTGCAGCCTCGAGCCCAAGGGTCCTCATGCTGCAAAGAAAGCTCCTTCCCTAGTGGGGATCAGGGCTGTTCCCCTACCACCTGGGGCTTGATTGAACTCTGTGCCACTCTTGGGAGGTGGTGATGCTGATCCTGCATCTGAGGAGGATTGATGGGATGTCAGGGAAATGAGGTTAAATGTCAGCTGGCTAATCAAACATATTTTCTAGTTATCTTAAGAAATCCCACCAACTTTTTGTGCTTCCCAGCTGTCATTATCACTATTTCTTTCTCCTCCAGTTATGTTCCGTCTCCTTTTTCTTTCTGGTAGATAATTCATACCCTGTCCTTGCCAAACCAGCAGTTTCTGGATGATAGTTGCCTGTCTGACATCTACGGGCCCCAGTTCTGGTGCACAGCTTGGGTTGTTCCCCCAAAACAAGCAATGGAGGACACTGATTGCTTCAACAGGTGACGTGATTGAGTAACCACTAGTGGAAGGACCAAATAGCAAAGGACTTGACTGCTGGTGAATAACAGCTGTGGCATGGCACACAGAGCTCTGGCAAGTCCTGGTCTCCTGCCCGAGCACATAAAGCAGCAGTGACTCCACTTCTCTGTCACATGAGGGTCAGCAAGGCTCGGAGATGGCTCTTGGGCTTTGCTGGGCAGGGAGGCCGTAGCCAGGGCGTGGGGTGGCTGCTGTCCGTGGGTGACACCGGGCAGTGCCCAGGGAGGGGCGCAGAGCAGCTGGCAGCGCCCTGACAGCACGGCCCAGGTGGGCTGGAGGCCGGCTTGTCATGGTGGGGAGCGGTGCTGGGAGCTGCTGGGGCTCTGCCTGAGTGAGGAACACGGGCTGTCAGACCTGCCAGGGCGAGATAAAGGCAGAGCCTCCCAGTTATTCCTTTTGTTTTGCTCATTGTGCTGCATTTAATATCCGTATCTCTGCAGGCCGTGGCTTGAGAGCTGAGGTGGGGCAGTCTGGGGGTGGCAGGCACTGTTCGCTGGTGGTGGGGCACTCCCCAGCAGTATGACCCTTCGATTCTCCTGAGGCTGCTGCCAGTCCGCCCAGTTATGCTCCATGAAATGAATGAAGGGGCTCCCTGAGAATCCGCGTAAAAATAGCAGCCGTCACCTAGCAAGAGCCTGGGCTCTGGAAGGTGCTGCATGCCAAAAGCAGCTTTGTTCAGGGTTGGACCAGAGGGGCAGTTTTCTGAGCATTATTAATGTTTCTGCTTGGTGAAGAGTCTCTCAAGACACAAGATGAACGCAGCTTAAAGAGGGGGCGTGCCACCTTCCATGTCCCCATGTGTTTGCCCGTCTGGCACGGCGCGTCCCCGCTCTGACTGGGGTCCCTTGTGCTGCTGCAAGGCAGGCACAGCACCTCGCTGGACACGAAGCCGTGCCGAGCAGCTCCCAGTGCCGAGCTGTGAAGCACGGAGCCAGGCTCGTCCCCAGGGCATTGTGGCCGTGCCGTGACAGCGAGCAGTGCCAGCCAGGGCACGCTGGTGGCTGGTGGCAGTCGGGCTGGTGGCACTCACAGCCCCCGGGCTGCCTGCCCGGGCGCCTCTGGAGCTCCTCGTGGGCAGGAAGCTCATGGATTGATTTCGGACGTCACGCGGATTGCCCGGTGCCTCGCTTCTCTCTTCAGCCACACTGGCAAGAGCCATCGTCGCTTCCAAACTGTCCTCACTGCTTTCCTTTATTCCCTCTGATATAAACCAACTGCTGAGAGGCTGGTTTGCTCCACGGTGCGGCGTTTCACAATCAGCCTTTTATTCAGTCTGCTGATTTATTAAGTCTAATTTGGTTCCAATACTTTTGTCTCTGATTTGGATCTATTTATTCTCCTTAGCTCTTTTAGGTCACGTTAATTTGTTGTGCCTCGCCTCTAATCTCCTGTGCATTAGCTGATTCCTGTAGTTGGGTTTTCCGATGGAGTAGATGGGTGGATGTACCTGGATTCAAGTATTTAATCTTATTACGACGTACTCATTTTCACTCACCAAGTTTTCTACATTTCTTAGAAATTTTGAATTTTTGAAATAAGAATCACTACTAATTTCTCTCCCCTACAGTGTTTTTGTGGTTGTTTTTTTCTTTTGTTTGTTTTGGGATTTTTTTTTGCTGTTTCTTTTTCCTGTTTGATTTTTAAATCATTATTATTTTTATTTAATCTGGCAAACCCACAGCTCTGTTCTATGACACTGCTTAACAGCAAGTACAACTGTTTTTTTAATCCAGGCTCCTTTTTTATGTTCTTCTGGTAGCTGAATATCAGATGATTTATCTCATCAGATGATTTACCGTTTTATTTTCTCTAGGGTCTGAGGATTATTAAAAATGCAAGAGAAAAAAAAGAACAAGTTCTGGTTTTAATTGAAAAGAATATCCAATATCTAGAACTCTAGTATTTACTAAAGTAGGTTACAATAATATTTTACAATAAGTCAGATGCCACATTTCAGCTACAATTTACTGTGCATTCAAATAACATTTTGAATGTGAGTGAACGCAAATTAGTAATGCAATCTTAGTTATCACCAGCTGAAACGTTGAACTCCTTGTCTTTTATCTCCTTGTTACAAGGAGAGATAAGGAACTACAGTGTATGGTGTGCTGTCCTAGAGACGGTGCCCTACAGTAAATGGTGTGCTGTGACTTGGACTGCAGTGTGACTTTTTAGCATCTCTTGATTTGTTCAAATTGATGATTGATTGAATAATTTTATTTTGTGCAGACGTGGTTTGTGTGTGATTATAAATGAATCTGGCAGTGGAGCACTTTTGGGTGTAGCAGTGGGGAAGAGCTGGACTTTGGACATGGCCAGGAGGGATTTTTCAGGATTGCTCTGAGCCAGATGGACCTGCTGTGTCTTTTCTGAAGTCTGAGTTTCTGCTGATAGATGATGTCCTTTCCATCCCTGGAGAAGCCAGAATGGAAAAAAAGCTAGAGGGAAGTGGGAGACAAATGAAAAGTGACTTGGTGTCATTTTGTTCTGCGTGAAGATGTCAGCAGTACTGGTTAGCCTAGGCTGCTCTGCAGTTCTTTCCAGCATTTTCCTTGTTTCTTAATACAGCAAGATGAGAGGCAGTAGGGTTCTGAGTGTTGGAAAACGGTTTTCCTACTTCGTCACATTCAGTTGCCATTTAAAGTTTCTCGCAATGTCTTTTTTTCCCAAAGCTAAAAAATATCATCTGTCAGTAGACGTTGTTGGTTTTTTACTGTTATTTTATGTGCGGTACTATTGTCATCGTTCAGTAATGTTTGTTTTCTTTAACAATATAGGAAAACATTAGTGGCAGACAGGTTTTGATGTCTGGTGTTGGACTGCAAACCTTCCACCCCCAGAGATGGGTTTTCTAGGATGCTCAGAGGGGCTTTCTGTCTGCAGCTCTCCCTCTGCTTGGCCCATTAATCGGGGTAACAGTATGTGCACTCTACTAATGAGGAGTCAAGCTATGCAAACAACAGCCTCTGAAGGGAACAAGAGATCAGGGCAGCATGTGTTTGTGGTATCAGAACCTATCTGCCTTCATCTAAATTCCCCACACTTAGGAGAAATAAAGCAAATATATGATACAACAAGGACCCCTAAAAATATATAGTGAAACTTACAAAAAACAACAGCCAACAGCCAAAGGAATTTTGGTGTGAAAGCTGTCCCTGCACAGTAATTTGCAAGATAGTTTCTAGTCCCATCTGTTGACAGGCACAGCCCCTGATTCGGTGTTGCTGCCTTTCTTAACCCTGTGGCTCAGATCCACAGTTCCTCGGGTGTCTAACCAGCAACTCCTGGGTCTCCACATGTTTCCGTGCATGTGAGCACTTGCATTTTGTCAAAAATCTCCACTGCAGGAAACATAATTCTGTCTTTACTGACATTCAAATTGTTTATCCTTTTGAAAAAAGACCTTACAAATAGGATTTCTAGAGGCTGTGCCATCAGAATATGAAATAGAACTCCTAAGCCATTATTGCAGGGGTGGGAAGAAAACGTTGTGATTTTAAAGCAATCTGTTGATAGGTATTCTTGGGCGTACTGATGGCATTCCAGTCAGCCAGCTGGCCTCAAAACCTGAGCCAACACTAGTATATGTGTTACAAAACTTTGAGCAGGACTGTTGCATGGCAACTGCTTAGCTACCATTTGTATTAGTGGATTCCTTTGAGAATTTTCTAAGTTTTTCAATGCTTGATTGAAAAAAAAAAATAAAGCTTACCAACAGCTACTCAATCACCTGCATTTTATGTGGAAATAAAAAAGAGAAGGGTAATTCCTTACCAGTGGCAGTGAAATGCATATGGGAATGGAAGAGAGATTGTACATGATGTTCTTCAGCTCAGGTGCCACTGGAAGCTGCCAGCAGAGGTTTAGCTGAAGGAGTGCTGGGCATGTACTTAAAGCTACATGGGGCACTTCTAATTGGTGAGATCCACTTCTTCTACCGGTATTTATAAAAGAAAAGTGAAATGCAACAAAGGTTTGTCCCAGCAGCCACCCCAGCTTTTCTCTGCTGTAGTGGTATATCTTCCCTGATATGTCTGCTAACATTTGCAAGACAAGCACACAGAAAGCAGAATTGTGGTTCCTGGCTGCCTGCCATTTGATAACAAATGCTGCATTCCTCTGCCAGCACTGCAGCAGTTCAGGCCTGTTGGCAAGGATGCTGCCAAGCCTCTGACCTGGCTGTGTGAAGCCAGGCTTGCATTGCCGTCATTTTCACTGACGGCCTGTTAATTTGAAAGTGCTATGGAGGACAGCCTGCCTTCATCTTGGGGATTGCCAGCTGTGCAAGAGGTGTGTATGATTTCATCTGGCATTGTAGCCTCTGTCCTGGGGACAGACTTTAGAAGGACAGGAGGCTGAGAGAGCAATTCTCCTGTCTGGCCAAGTAGCGCTCAAAGCAACATGGGAGGGTTGCAAGAGGAGAGGGGGACAAGGAAAAAAGATTTTATGCTACTCAGCTGCAAAGCCCCAGCCTAGCTACTACCACAAGTTCATTTACAGACTTCACCTTATGCCTTTGGGGACTACAGTACCTCCTGAGGATCAGATGGGCAGGCAGAAACAGAGCAGTCCCTGAGAATGTGCCAAGGTGAGCATCCTTCCACACGTGCATGGCCAGTTAGTGGAGGTCCATTCTTAATCCTTAGGATGGCTGTACACTTGCAATGAATCGCAGCCATTAGGGCTTGAATCATTCCCTTCCTGTTCCCTGGCTCTGAATGAACTGAGTCCCCTAAGTTCCTGGGCAGCCTCTCAGCAAAAGTGTGCTTATCACTAAGCCTGCCCAGAAATGGATGTCACCAAACCCACATTAATGGGTCCCAGTGTGCAGCTGAATCAGGATTATAGACTTCCAGTGTTACTGTGATATGAACTGCTTGTGGTAAGAATTTATGATGTTAGTTAATGGACAAATTTTGTTAATTGCCCTTGGGAGTACTTTTGTTACATTCCCATCTGAATTTATCCTTCCACTGTAACTTCCTAAGGAGTTTCAGTACTGGTTTGATCTCAGGGATTCAGCTACACAATATGCTGTAGGCTTTAATACCAGTTGCTTTGCCTGTACATGCTCATGTTAGCTGATTTTTCAGAGGACACGATGATGTAAGCCTACACATCTGAGGTGAAGATAAAGCCCTTGATCTGGCTGTAGTTTTGGTTACCTAAAGCACTTTAGGAACTTGCATTCAAAACAGAGTAGATTTAAAATTGCAGTGAGTTTGCACAAAAATATTCCAAAGCATTCCTAAAACCACTATGAACAAAAAGGAAGCGAATGAAACATGATAGCTAAAAAGGTGTGTGAAGTTGGAAAGCATTTCAGCCAGACCTTTGAGATCAAGGCTAATGTATATGACGCTGAACATCTCTGTCTACAGAATAGGTTGGTTTTCAAGGCTGCAGAAGGCCTCACTGACCCATCAGAGATTGCTGGAGTCAACAGAGAGAGGGATTTGCCTGCCTGCATGGATGGGATTGCAGGCTCTCCCTTCCTCCCTTCCAGGAGCTGTATCGAGACAGCACGAGCATCCCACTTCTGAGGTGGGGTGTCAGTAGCTGGGAACTCCTGTGCCACATCCTGGGAGTTCCATTTACAGAGGAGGTGTTTTCTCTTGCTCGCACAGTGTGAGGGGTCCGCGCTGCAGGAGACTGAGGTGGCCTTGCTGTTTTGCAGGACGATGATTCCTGTGACCGAGTTCCGGCAGTTCTCGGAGCAGCAGCCGGCGTTCCGGGTGCTGAAGCCCTGGTGGGATGTGTTCACGGACTATCTCTCGGTGGCCATGCTGATGATCGGAGTGTTCGGGTGCACGCTGCAGGTAAATCAAAGGGGACGCAGGCGTGGCGGGTGCTTCAGGGCTGCTGAAAGAATGCCACAAATGAGGAAGGGCCTTGGAAAGATGGTTTCCCATCTTCTTTATCTCTTGGGCTCAGCATGAACAAAGCAAAAATGTGCTGGTCCCAGGATTAAAGCTGTTTAAGTAGCAACATCAAATAACACAGACCAGACTTTTAGCAGTTGTGAATCAGCAGAGTTGCACTAGAGTCAATGGAACTGTGCCAACTAAGATAAGAGCTGTTGGTTTGGCTGGTGTCTGGATCACTGTTTTCACCTCAGTTTGGCATAACAAAACAGATTATTAACTTCAGTTCTTATTTGTTACGTTTTGCTGTTTGAAAGTTTAAAAAATGGAATTTTATAGTTCCTGTTTTTCTTTATTTGGCAAATGTAAATATTATTTCTGTCTTCATGCTTTAAAGAGATTTGAAATTAATGTGCTGATTTTATTAACAACACCCACAGCTAATATTATGTCTCTTCCATTCCAAAATGTCTCTGAGGATGCTTACACATAAACAATTGACATTACTGTCAGTCACTGTTAGTTACATTTTGCTGAAGAGCCAAAAGCAGAAAAGAAATGAAAAATACTGTTTGGGATGACTCTACAAAAATATAAAGTTACAGTACGGGTTCAAACATGGATCTCACGTTTCTTGGCGTGACTTTGAAATGGAACTAAAGGGACACATTGACAGCGCTCTTATTTCAGAGGAATTTGCTCTCTTACGTGGCCTAGGAGCCTAGGATTTAGATATACTATGTCTCAAATGTCACACGAAATCAACTTTAGTAGATGTTGTAGTTTTGCCTGTATTCTCCGTTCTCAAGTATTTTCAGTTGATACAACACTCATGTTTAAAAATCTCTTTATATAGAACTAAATTTTGCATTAGTAGATGTTTGCTTAACCACACAAAGTAAAACATCTGTTATAGCTGTTATCTGTTTTGAGTTTACCTGCTTGACTGGAGGAAGCACACTGGAAAATAATGTGTGGAAATACTGAAATAATGGACAAATTGTTTCTATGCCAACTTACTGTGAGATACATAAATCCAGGACGTAACTAAAGGTGGATATCACAGTAACAGACAGTTTACTGACATAGGTTAACCACAGAAGTTTTTGATGTGTCAACAGTTATGGCACTGATAACTGTTCAAAACACATGTGGTCTTATCTGAGCATCTCCCTACACCAGGGTGGACCATCAAGGATCATCTGATTTTGGTAGCTCTTGTTGCAAACCTTATATTTAGCGCTTTCAACAACCATGATGTCAAAGAGTACATCTACACTACACACACATTCTTAGTTTGGGCTAATCCCAGTTAGTCATTCAGGACAAGTGAGAGAGCTCCTTGGTTTATCATATGGATTAGCATTTTAAATTAAGACCTGTAGGGAGCCTTGCATCGAACTTAAAACTGTTATCCCAAATTAAACCAAAGATGATTGGTCCTTAAAGGCACTCTGACCTCAGTTTGTCAACATGAATGACCATCCTGGATTAAGAAAACTTGTTTGTTTTTTTTTACAGAGTCAAGAACAGAGCTAGATTTTTTCCCCCAGGTGTGTAGTCCATCCTACAGAAGCCCCCATAGAGAGACTTTGGACAAGGGCATGTAATGACAGGACAAGGAGTAAGGACTTTAAGGTGAAAGAGGGTAGGTTTAGATTAGATACTAGGAAGAAATTCTTCACTCTGAGGATGTTGAGGCAGTGAAACAGGTTGAAGTTCCCAGAGAAATTGTGGAGGCCGCATCCCTGGAAGTGTCTGAGGCCAGGCTGGATGGGGCTCTGAGCAACCTTGTTAGTGGAAGGTGTCCCTGCCCATGGCAGGGTGTTGGATGTAGATGATCTTTAAGGTCCCTTCCAACACAGATCATTCTATGAGGACTCTGTATATATGTATAAGAAACTAAATAAAATTTATGTTCATGCACACACAAATGCCATCAAAGAACTGTCCTTATCTGTCTTTATTAAGACTGAAGATTAATAATGGCCCAGAATAGATATGCTCACAGCCCTTTGGTTCTAATAGGCCGTGTGATAAGACATCACAGTGGGAGAGTACAGCCACATGAATGCAGTTGTGCTGCTGTCAAGCCTAAGCTATCTCCGAACATCATGTAGCCAGGGTGAATACACCTGGCAGTAACAGTCTGTCTCTGGGGAGAGCAGAGCACAGCAGGAGATCCCTGGTCTTTTCTGGAAGCACTCTCCACATTCCTCCTTTTTCTAAATTGTCTCAATGCCCTCTTATTCGAATTACGGAAAGCTAACCATAGATAGAAAGGGGTGGCCTAGTTCTTGGCATATAGAACAAGTGTCTTGTTGAGAATAATAATAGCACAGCCTGTGGGGCCAAGTACCAGGCTGTGTGGAGGAATGCCTGGCAGCTGGAGGTACTCCAAGGACATCTACCCATTGGTGCTGCCACCATTGTTTGTACATCAGTTCAAAAGATATCTTTTTGTGTGTTCCAGGTCATGCAAGACAAGATAATATGCCTTCCAAAGCGCGTCCAGCCTTGCCAGAACCAATCTAATAGTTCAAATGCGTTTAACACAATACCAGATACCACCACCCTTCCACCACCGAAGCCGTCCACCCCTCCAGCGACGGTTGAAATGAAAGGACTCAAGACTGATTTGGACCTTCAGCAATACAGCTTTATAAATCAGGTGTGCTATGAACGGGCTCTGCACTGGTATGCCAAGTACTTCCCCTACCTTGTCCTCATACACACACTGGTCTTCATGCTGTGTAGTAACTTCTGGTTCAAATTCCCTGGATCAAGCTCCAAAATTGAACACTTCATTTCAATACTTGGGAAATGTTTTGATTCTCCCTGGACAACAAGAGCTTTATCCGAAGTGTCAGGGGAGGACTCTGAGGAGAAGGATAACAGGAAGAACAACGTTAACAAATCTAATACTACTCAGCCAAGCACTGAAGGCACTTTGGTCAAGACGCAGTCTTTAAAATCAATCCCTGAGAAGTTAGTTGTGGATAAGGGAACACCTGGGGCATTAGATAAAAAAGAAGGTGAACAGGCCAAAGCGCTGTTTGAAAAGGTGAAGAAATTTAGACTGCATGTTGAGGAGGGTGATATACTCTATGTCATGTACGTTCGCCAGACTGTACTTAAGGTAATTAAATTCCTTATTATTATTGCTTACAACACTGCACTTGTCTCAGAAGTTAATTTTACAGTAGTCTGTAACGTTGATATTGAAGACATGACAGGATACAAGAATTTTTGCTGTAATCACACGATGGCACATCTGTTCTCTAAACTTTCTTACTGCTACCTGTGCTTTGTAAGCATCTATGGCCTGACATGCCTTTATACACTGTACTGGTTGTTCTACCGTTCCCTGAAAGAATATTCTTTTGAGTATGTTCGGCAAGAGACGGGAATCGATGATATCCCAGATGTCAAGAATGACTTTGCTTTTATGCTTCATATGATCGATCAGTATGATCCTCTCTACTCCAAGCGCTTTGCTGTCTTCCTGTCTGAAGTCAGTGAAAATAAGCTGAAACAGCTGAACCTAAACAATGAGTGGACTGCAGATAAACTGCGACAGAGGCTACAGACAAACTCCCACAGCCATTTGGAGCTACAGCTTTTCATGCTTTCTGGACTACCAGACACAGTGTTTGAAATTACTGAGCTGCAGTCTTTGAAACTTGAAATAATTAATAATGTAATGATACCAGCAACCATTGCACAGTTGGACAATCTCCAGGAGCTCTCGTTGCACCAGTGCTCTGTGAAGATCCACAGTGCCGCCTTGGCTTTTCTGAAGGAGAATCTCAAGATCTTGAGTGTCAAGTTTGATGACATCAGAGAACTTCCACATTGGATGTATGGCCTCAGAAATTTGGAAGAGCTCTATTTAATTGGCTCCCTAAGTCACGATATTTCTAAAAACATTACACTGGAAACTTTTCGGGAGCTTAAAAGCCTAAAAGTTCTTCACATAAAAAGTAATTTGTCCAAAATCCCACAATCTGCAGTTGATGTTTCAAGTCATCTGCAAAAATTGTGTATTCATAATGATGGCACTAAGTTAGTGATGCTCAACAACCTGAAGAAGATGGTCAACCTGACACAGCTGGAATTGGTTCATTGTGATTTAGAGCGCATCCCTCATGCAGTCTTCAGCCTTCTCAGTCTTCAGGAATTGGATCTAAAGGAAAACAACCTCAAATCAATTGAAGAAATAGTAAGTTTCCAACATCTGCGAAAATTGACAATTCTAAAGCTGTGGTACAACAGTATAACCTACATCCCAGAGCATATAAAGAAACTCACTAGTCTAGAGCGGCTTTCCTTCAGCCATAACAAAATAGAGGTTCTTCCGTCCCACTTGTTCCTATGCAACAAAATCAGATATTTGGATTTGTCTTACAATGACATTCGCTTTATCCCACCTGAAATAGGAGTTCTGCAGAGTTTACAATACTTTTCCATTACTTGCAACAAAGTGGAGAGTGTGCCAGATGAACTATACTTTTGCAAAAAACTTAAGACGTTGAAAATTGGGAAAAACAACTTGTCGGTCCTTTCACCTAAAATTGGTAATTTGACACTGCTCTCCTACTTGGATATTAAAGGCAATCACTTTGAAATCCTCCCACCTGAGCTCGGTGAGTGTAGAGCTCTGAAAAGGACTGGCTTCACTGTAGAGGACAACTTGTTTGAAACTTTGCCTTCTGATGTCAGGGAGCAAATGAAAGCTGAGTAACTTCTTGCTCAGTTTTACAGAAATAACACTTCTACCAAAATGCTCTAGAGAATGCTCCAAATATACGTTTAATTTGTCATTACTTTTTCTTTTTCAAATCCTTTCTGTACAAACAAATTTGGAGTAAGGAGTACATATATTTTTAAATAAAATTTTCTCATATTTTTTCACTGTTTTAAGGTATTTTTAAGTTTGTTTTGCCCTCAGAACAAGGGCATCTGTAACTTAATTTTTACTGGTAAAAGTAAATGATTTTCTCTGCTGGTTTTTCTTTACATTTTCTAATCCCACCAGGGAAACTGTATTTAAGATGTATGCTTTGGGTTGCATAGTTTGTAATAGATTATTGTATTGTCTTCCTAGTTATTGTTAATCCCTTAGGACATGGTCTTCAACAGGTGGTGCTGCAGGTGTTGAATGCCTTTGTTTCCTCTTTCCTTCAGTGGCAGTAGAAGGTGTTCAACATCTAACAAGATCAAATCTAGGCTGACAATCCCTTTCTAATGACAACAGGGTTTTCTCAGATGGTCAAAGCAAGTAGAAAAGGTTCTTTATGTATTTTAACAGGTGAGAGGGAGCATGCAGAACTCCTTCAGGGCCTATTGGCAGTTCAGCCTGGCTGCCCATTCACACACTGCACTGGGCAGGAGGCACTCCTTGCTATTTCCTCTCTGGTGCAGGAAGAGTAAGGTCACAGTTCACAGTGGAATCGGGACCAAAGTGACTCATGTTGAAGGTTTTCCTAACAGCGCAAAGGGATGTGGCTGCCCATTTCCTTCTAACTTTAGTGGAAGGGGTGCAATGAACTCACCATATTGGAAATGCCAACTCAACAAGATGAAATGCCATCCTGAAAAACCCCATCCTCCCTTAAATACCAGTGCTGCAAGAGAGAAAGTGCTCTCTGCCTCCTCAGCCCACTTCCCCACCAAATTGCTTGGCACCTTCTAGGAATGGGATCCAGAAAAAGCGCAGTCATACTTGGTTTGTAAAGCTCCTGACAAGGAAATAGCCTCTCATATGCTCCTTGATTTAGCTTCGGTAGCATAAAAGCAAGCTCAGCACAGTAACATTTGTAGATTTGCAAAAATGAGATGAAATGAATACAGTAATTTCTCACAAGTCTCAGCCTACCCAGCATACCCAAGGACAGTGACGAAGGCTATGTTTTCATCTCCCAGAGAGGAATTAAATTGGAAATCCTACAGCTGGAAGTTTGCTTTTTAAAATAATGTAATCTCCAATGATTGTGCATCAGGTTGGGAACTTTATCCTCTGAAGCCATGTTCCGATGTTTACTTAATCCAGCCATTTGATTTCTTTTAGTCAGGTTTTAAAGGGATGTGCTGTTCACAAGCTAATTTAAGCTAATGAAAAGTAGTAAAATATTTTGCTGGGAGGAGATCTCTTCATCGTATCCAACAACATGTATTCGAGTCAGATGCAGGCACTTGATAAATGATTCACAAGAATATCTAGGAATAAGTCCTTATTTCTCTTGGAGACAGTGCTGTTCATGAATTGCAGCGGATGAATTGCTGATTGTTTAAATTTATGTAAAATATTTGACAGTTGTCAGATTGGTTGCTCTTAAATGTTTTCTAACTGTCATTGTGTGTTTTGAGCTACAGTTAATGTGAGTTCTTGAGCTTGGTACAAAAGTGTACAGTTGGTTTAAGAGTATGACTTACAAAGGTGGGGAGACAAACTATGATGAGAACTTCCTCATTAATCCAGGGTGTGCTATGCAATTTGGTGTGTGAGCTTGCCTTAGTACCAGGTCAGACTTATTTTTTGCGCTTGGCTATGTTCTGGAGACGATCCATGTGATTAATCAAAAATGGGTCAGGCATGAAGGAATCAAATCAAGCTTTTTTAAAGGAGTTTGATTTAGTTCTATTGAAGACTTATAATTGATGTAGCTATTGCAAGAGCTACCCTTACTTGTGTGTGGAATGCACTTACTGGAACAGCTTGGCAGTATATATATTCTAAACGTATTTCACTTTGATGTAATGTGAGGAAGAGAAACATTTCATTGCTCATATTAACCTAATTATGTAAACCAAAGTGCTGTTGTCTCTGATGAATGTAAACTGTTTGAAATGTCCAGGTAATTGATGGAGCTGTATAGTTCTCTTACTTAGATTTTAAATATGGGATTACATTTAAAGTTTTTTTTAAAGTCTTTATACTCCTAGATGTAGCATTTTAAATCCCTAATTTATTTTGTGTCTAATGTTGTTTCATGTGTAGTTTGTGGTCTGGTTTCTGAATGGAAGTTATGCACACCTCATAACTGAAGGTTGGAGATGTGTTCTATGCCATTTTTGTAAATACATCACCTAGGGGGTGTGGGGTTTCGTTTCTTACTGATTATATTTATACCAGTGCAACCCCTCATGTGGACACAGTTACATGAGTATAAAGTGCCTTGTGCTGGCATATCTTTATTCACTTTGCTAGGAATAAACTATACCAGTCTAAGCACTTTCACGCTAATAACTGTATCTTCTCCAAGGGTTTGGTGAGCTGAGACAGCCTTGTCAGTCTGACAGCTCACTGTCACCAAAAAGGGGCAGCTCCCTCCTCCTCCCATGCTCCCTATTCCTGCCAACACGTGCCAGCTGCTTCTCATGTACCTTTACAGGTCCGGTGCTGGTCTGATCCCTCCACAGGACAAATCAACTTTTTAAGCCAGCAGAAAACGGTGCCAGTCTTAAAAAGGGACTAGTTTTCTGCTGGATCAGCTCTCTAAAGGATTGGGTGGATACTAGGATGGGAGTAACAAGAGGACAGGACTCTGCAGCTGGGATCTGCGCAAGGAGAAGGTGGGGCAAGTCCCTTTGGAGATGCTAGATCAGTTCATCATCTTGCCGAGCCATGTGCTTGGAGAACTGTGCTGTTTTATGTCTAGCAGGGTTAGGCAGCTTGGATTTGTGAGTAGACAACCCTCAGGCTCACAGTAATAAATGTGATAAAATATCACATTACTGTTAATTTCTTAATGAAACAAACTCAGGTAGCTGCACTGTTGACTTTTCTAAACTTCTTACTGTCTATTCTGAGGTATATTTTCCAAACCCGTATTACAGTAACTGAGAAATGAGTCAGCTGAGGGAAGATTGTTTCCTAATTCTCTGTAACATCCTGGAAAGTATGTTAAAGTGCCATATTTACTCAGTGAATCATGTACTGCTCATATGTATATTCACATGCAATTCATACTAGACTTTCCTGTGACCAATAGTATTTGACTTAGAATGGATGGACATTTTGTGGACAATACTTTAGCATGGTTTGTATATATACAAAGAGTTTATATAACTACTTATATTAATCAGGTGCCTAACAAGTATGAGAGTTCCAGAATTTAAGCAAGGCATTTTTTCATTATTGCTCAAAAATAATAAAATCTTCCTTGGTAACAGAATTAGAGATGACAAAGATTGCATCAAAAGTAAGAAGACAACCTTTATAGTACATTGAGCCTGACAAGCAAATCTACTTTGTGATCAAAATCTGGAGATATGCATCTCCCCCTTTGTCAAAATTAGAATGGATATTTGTGCTGACCTCGTGCATCCAGCCAGCCCAACAACATTTGCAAATTCTGATTGGAAAGCGCCTGCTCCAAGTCTTATATCACTTTTCTGGCACGTCAATAATTCATGTGCTTAAGTGGTAACAAGTCCTGTAGGAATGCCAAGAAAAAACTTGGAAATTTGACCAAATGGACAAACTTAATTCTGTAGCAAGAATCTTAATATGATAATAGACCTGCATAGTGTTACATTGCAATATAGTACACCCAGAAAAAAACAGAAATAAAATGCTCTTTTGTAATAACGATCAGTGTCAGACTGCAATGTGATTATTTGTTTGGGAAACACTTTGTTTCTGGGTTACCTAAAGATCAAACATAACCATCTTTTGGGTTTGGTCCCTTGGGAGGGAAATCAAGAAAATACGCTTAAAAAAACATCGTTAGACTTGACAGGATTTACAGCTGCATGGTCTCGCATCCTGTGTACCTCCTTCCATTGCCTGACTCCAACAGCCAGCCAAATGGCCAGGAAAAAAGCCATTCCCGCTGGAGCAACCCCCTGCTCTGGTTTCTGTGCTCTGCCAGGGCTTGAGGGGTGTTTTGGGAGCCCTGCCAGCCCGCAGCCAGGGGTGTGAGGGCTCCTTCCTCCCCCCTGTCATGTGCCTGTGCTGCC
>VYZR01091988.1:1768-13425 GCA_013400675.1 Oxylabes madagascariensis
TCTTCCTCCTGCTAGCTGGATGATTGGCATTTGGTTTATGATCATCCTTGTGAAAGCATCCTCCCCTATTGACTAAGTGCATTTTTAAGCAGTGGGCCATGCGTGCCCCTCCATATTCTGAAATCTACAGGCATTTTTCCCTGTACACAATGTCAGAATGAAAAACAAAGCACAGCAAGTGCTAGTTAATTTTTTTTCCTCATCTCCTTGCAAATCCAACTCTAAAAAGGGGCTCCAACCAGCCACGGACCTTCTTTGAACCTTCCATTTCCTGTTAAGTTTAAACTTATCTTCGCAGATAGAAATGAAACTTGGCTCTAGGAAAAAACATTTTTAAATCCTCAGTGAATAAAGATCAGGTAGTATTCACCTACAGGAACTGAAAAATGTGAAAAGGTAAATACAAAACACTGCATGGAGCTGGAAAAATCTCTGGTCAATGGCATTTTACATAACAATCTGAATTCCAGTAAATCAATTTCAATTACAAAGAAAATACTAACAAGATCACAGTTTCACAAACAGAGAAAGAATAAACTCTATTGGGGAAACAACAAGTGAAGTTCAAATATATTAAATATCTGTTCTCATCCTTTTTTTTACAGTTTTTAGTCTAAGAAATTTGTTCGACTATATAGGAAATACTCAAGACTTCGATTCCCCACACTTCCCTCCCTGTGCAGTTCCATAACTGCTCAGGAATGATATCTTTTAGATTTGCTCAACAGCTGTTTAGCTCAACAGCCATGGTTTTGATACTTCAGAATACTAATTACACAAAAACATCTGAATCACAGAATCACAGAATATGATGAGTTGGAAGGGACCCACGAGGATCATCAAGTCCAATCCCTGTTCCTGCACAGGACCATCCCCAAGAGTCACACCAAGTGCCTGAGGGCATTGTCCAAACACTTCTTGAACTCAGTCAGGCTTGGTGCTGTGATACTTTGCTGGGCAGTCTGTTCCAGTGCCCAACCCCGCTCTGGATGAAAAACCTTTTCCTAATATCCAACCTAATCCACCCCTGGCACAACTCCAGGTCCTTCCATCGGGTCCTGTCACTGGTCACCAGAGTAAAGAGATCAGCGTCTACCCCTCCTCTTTCCCTCAGGAGGAAGTTGTAGACTGTGATGAGGTCTCCTCTCAGTCTCCTCTTCTGGAGGAGGGAAAAACAAAGTCTGCTTCTATGTATTTATAAGATTGGCTAATAACTATGGTCATCTAGCTACACAACATCTTCTGTATTCTAGCTTTCAAATTAAGTTTACTCTTTGCAATCCTTCAATTACTCTAATCATCACGGCCTTAACAATCATAGTTGTAAAAAGCACATGTATTACTCTTTTGATAGGTCCCCATAATTGCAAAAATAACCTTTAAAAGCCTTGGAATTTTTAAACTGATGGATTTTTTTACAAAAACTAGACAGTAAGAGTTACAGGGTACATTATCTTCACATGGGATTGATTCACAGTGAGACCTGAAGACTGGAAAGTAATTTAAACACTGCACCCTTTCAGTGTAATGCTAATACCCTTCAAGTAAAACTATTCTTTGATATTGTTGTTTTGAAAAGACGACACAATCAGGTTCCAGCTATATAATTTGTGGCTAATCTCAATATAATCTAACAATAGTTCTACAGATAACTACAACTCTAGGACTATTATTGCCAGCTCACCAAAACTTGGACCTTTGCAGGTGAATTTAATTCTGTATTCTGGCAGCTGCTATCAGATAATATATGCTGGTCAAAAATGATTTAATGAGCTTTAAAATGCCCAGGTTCTAAAGGATTCTTCTTCAAATTACAGCATATCATGGACTATTTGCCTCCCTGATCAGTCTGTTTTGCTGTAAGACAATCCTGTCCCAGATAACTGAAAAGGTGCTGGAGTACATTCTTTATTAGCTTGCTGCAAAGCATTGCACTTCACAAAAAGGTAATCTTACAGGTCTGAATTAATATACGACTGTGTTTCTCTCCACATTACATCAAATTTAATTAATCCAGTCGTATGTGATAAGATGCTGTGTTAACATCTTTTTCTATTATTTGCATCTGGTTTTCATCAAAGAGAACAAGTAATAATGCAAACAGCACTAATAGGGCTGGGAAAAGTTCACCTGTCATAAGGACAGTTTGTGGAGCAAGAATTAGCAATCTCAAGAGAGGTTACCCATTCTATTCGTTGCAATCACAGCCACCTAAAATATTAACAGTATGAACGCCAAAAATGTGAAAAGACTACTGAGATGAGCAGAGTAAAGAAAATTTGTCACTTAAGAATGGAAACATATTTTAAAGTAATTAAAACAATCTTAAGTTGTGGTAGTACTATTAAATACAATAAACTTAGATTGCCTAACTTTTCCAAATAAGATATCTGGGTTAACAAAACCAAACCAAACCAAACCAAAAAACACACCAGCAAAACAAACAAACAAACAAACAAACAAACAAAACCACACCAACACAAAGACAAATCCCAAAAAAGGTCTCAGGTGTCCAGAACCTTTGAAATCGGGTCTTCTGCTGAAGGGATAAATCAATATTACTGATGCTAGCGTGGACTGGCTGGTAGGGAGCAAGACCAAGGGCATGTGGAGGTAGTAAGTCATAAAGGCAACAGTAACCTAAACCACAAATGCATGAAACCTTCCTGTAGCTCCGTTTTTCATTTTGACCTTTATACATATTAATATGGATAATTCATAAAATGACAGAGTGCTTAACAGTTCACGTGTATCAATCACTCAAAAACGACCAAAGCAAAATAAAACACAGATTATTTATTGCATGGCACTCAAGGTTCCTACATCTTCAGCATCAGTCATCAAAGTCACCCTCCTTTAATTTCCAAAATTTCTGAAGAGTTAGTATTTCATTTCTCAGAGTTAGAATTTCACCAGTTCCCGACTCCTACAGACTAAGGCTGCAGTAATCTTCTGTGTGTGGTGTTGAGCTAAGGCTGATCAGCACTGTTAGAAAAACATGTAGGGACCAGCTCAGCTAATCAAGGCAAAACCAACCGCAAACTTGCCTAAAGCAAGTGGCAGTTACTACTTCTACAGCAAAGTTAGGTCACTTTTGAATACATAAATAAGCCAATCAGAGACACATCTTTTAAAAAAACAAAAGCAATACAACAGTAGAAACCATTTGCAAAGGAAGTCTGATTTTTTACTTCTTCTTACTCAGAAAACTCCTTTTAAAAACGTTCCTATCAGTCCAGGTATTAGGCAATACAGAGAAAACAGGACAAAATACTTTAGAAGAGTTGAGTATAAATATTTAAAAGACAAATTACAACAAAGTTTTCTTGGTGTTTCAATTAATTTTTTAACTTTTCTTCATTCAATTTAAATTTTTGCCCAATGGCATGCAAATAACTAGTGGGTAATTAGCTGACCAGTTAGTTCTATGACAATCTCACAATTTTGCCTATGCAGTATTACAGTTACACCCACATGGCTACATTCTTGCACCATGCCTCCTACCTTTGGGGAAAAATCCCTACAACCTCCACGGCTATCCCAGCGTGAACCATGGCTGACAACAGACAAACCACTTACCAAAAGTAAAAAACCCTGCTTTCTCATTTCTCTGTTGAGCAGTGGAAATGCAAAAGTATCTATAAATGCACAGCAGTAAACAGTCCTAGAGTGGCCACACCAAACAACCCTTTGCAGGTTGCCAGCTTAAGGTATTTCTGTGCTCAGTCACATCCACATAACTCTTTAAACTGCTTTTCTGTGAAGCGTATTAAGGAACTGATCTGATGCAAACAAAACCAATTTATATATACTAAAAAAGAAAAAAAAAGGTGTCACTTTTTGTCCAGTCAGTTATCCACTCCAATTCACCCCCGCACATTATACTACCCCAGTATTGCCACTGAATCATTATTTAGTGAAATCACAACTTCACGGCTACCACCAGCTTCTAAAAACTGCAGTGACCTGGCAGTTCAGGAAACAAACAGGTACCTCTCCACACCAACCCAACCAACAGAACAGCTACAGCAAGTTCAGCCCTGGCATCACAGCAGAGAAACAATCAGCCCAGTATCAGGAAGGCAAAGAACCAGCCCCAGAGATCAGGTCTAGCCTAGCCTTGGCTTTCAAAAAAGAATCAGAAAGATCCTAAAACTATGGACGTAGTGATGATACTAAGATTTTAGAAGTATTTTTAAAAGATCTGGTTGTGGGCACAAGTCTGCCCATCTCAGTGCACTCTCTATAACTAAAACATGTGTTTGTGTCTTTGCAAACTCCATTTTGCACAGCCTCTGAGGGTCTGATCCATGACCACACTTCACTACCTCTAGTCACAGCATGATGCAAAACCCATTCAATTTCTACAAGCAGAAAGTCACATGCAATTTAAGGTTTTAGGATTCCAGAAGTTTCACCAAGGTGCACATCCAGAACTGCTGCAGCCCTGATTTGAGCATGTATAGACATTTCAGACACGCTGACCAGGCACCCAGCAACCACACATGCAACACGTCTAACGCACACTGGCAGTGAGCGCCAGGCAGCAACCCTCCGAAACTGCGGCAGCTGGAGGCATCGTTCATGCAAAACGCATCAGCACTGCTGGCAACAGAGAATCCAAATCTTCTCCCCTCCCAGCTGGGTACCCTAGTTGCTAGGAACTAAATCGGGTTCTGGCCCACACCTCTTGCCCCAAGTCCTTGTGTTGCATTATAATAACACAGTACAACAGCCCTGCCTGAAACAGAAGTGCAAACCTTGCTGTTTAAAGATCCTCCAGGGAGTTTCTTTTTCTTCATCTCTATTCTTTCATTTTCCATTGACTGCCTTAGATGCTCCCTAGTCAGCACACTGGCTGTTTTGGTACCAATTCCTGATACCTCAGGTTGGTTTCTTAATTCCAAAGTCAAGTGGGTAAAAAAGTTAGGCATGGAGATGCCAATCTAAAGAACACCAAAAAATCATCTCTTTCTAAATTGGTTTTCACATGGCCAGAGTGTAAGGCAGATCTCCAATGAGACCCAAAGAGTGATCATATTGGTCAGCATAAAAACACCTCTTGCAAGCTGCCTATGCATGCAAGACATCATAAATATATGAATCCAGCAGCTGATGTTTAGGGATCTCACACGTACCCAAGAAGAGGAATGTGATTTTTCCCGCGACAAGCTGTATTTCTTCTGTTTCTTCTCTAAATCATAGTTTGGTGTACATTCAGTCACTTTGCCACTCTCTCTCTCAAATGTTTCTTTTTTTCCTCTTCAGAGGAAAAGAAAAATGCCAACAACCCATTCCTTGTAAGCAATTTCATCCTTTAACACAGGATTTTGCTCAGGTCAAGTAACATTTTTGGTAAAGAATATAATTGCAATTGCCTGTTTCTAAGCTCTTGTAAATAGCATGACATTATTTTAAAAACTTATGAAAAATGCATTTACAGTGTTCCTTTAAGTGTTTTAACACAGCTTCAGCTGAAATTGCTTTATTCCAAAGCAATTGAATACAGAGTATTTTTATAAGGACCTCTTTGTCTCTCTGCAAATGACTGAGATACAGATACTTTCCAGAAAGAGAATGCACTGGAAAATATGCAACCTTACATTTTACTAGCCATAGTCATCTAGCCCCATAAAACATTAGTTGCTCTGTTCTTGAAGATTATGTTGTAGCTAAAGCAAAACAGAATGATTCAAGTCAAGTCAGCAGAGTCAAGTAGTGCCTAGGAGCCTTATGCAAGTTTAGGTTTGGCACCATACAAACGCACAAGCTCTATTCAGTATGGCAAAGCCATTCTACAGCCAAAGCAGAGGCAATTCCATAGATCAAAAGCAAAAATGAAGCCAAAATTCAGCAGCACATTCATGCCATCTTCCAGGAAATAGAGTATCACATACCTCCTTGTCATACTCCTTGGACAACATAGATAAATAAAATAGATATTGGCCTAAACAAGCTGGTCAGAAGACACATTGTTATCACTCAGGGCTGTAAGCTTGTCTACATTACAGCTCCAGGAGGAGTGCCTTTAACATGTGGTTTGAGGCACACTTGGAAGAGCTTCTCTAACCTCCTGGGACACAAAGCTGCATAGAAAGAGCAAATTATTTCCCAATGTGATAAAATCCAGACAACTTAAAATACTTTTCAGCAGGCATCACAAAAGACAAGGTAAACACATAACTGCTGGGTCCAGTAGCCTTCTCCTAGGCTATACATGAAGCAAAGTCACTCTGCAATTCCTCTTACAGGGATACCATAATGGAAAGGAGCAAGTTTCAAAAACTTGCCAAAACCACTGGTAATTGCAACACGTGATGCCATCAGTACCTAACATACTGAAGACATAAAGCAACCTCTTCCACCTCGTCCTCTTGCTCCCACCTTGCTCTGGTAAGAAAAGGTGGGGTCAGAGAGGAAACAGTAGTACAAAGACACAAGTAAACTCAATTGTGACAAAAACCCCATTGTAATAAAGTTTCTTTTCAGGGTAACTCAGTGTCCACTGCGGAAGAGTGCTGTATGGACTTCTTCCACAGCAGCGTTGCTCCGTGAGTGTCTTTCCTGGGATTATTCTTGCCAGTGGGCACTGTAGCATGCTCTGAGTCTTGTGAGACTAGGACTCAACCAGTTCTCCTGAGGGTACACATCATATGCAAAGATTTATGCAGTAAAAGAAACCAAATGAAACTGAACACATTAACTATGACAGGCAGGACAGTGGAGTAAATGACTTGGTTTCTCCTCTGTTTCGGCTGCCGTCATCAGTCATGCTACTTTGTACTTAGAAAAGGTCTGAAGTTATCAGCATTCACACAAATTCAATGTCCCTCTATCAGGTGAAATCTGGTCTCTTAATAATCAAGATGCAGTAATAAGTCATAAGCAGCATAAATACATGGTTTTTTTTTCTGAGGGGAAAGTGGAAAGAAGAGTCTTACAATGCCTACAGTGTTTAAGAATTTACATACTTCTGCACAGATCCAAAATATAACTACGCATGAGTAAGCACTGCTGGACCTGTACGGTCTAGCAACAGGATTTTCCACACAGATATTACATAGTGCTATCGCATCCAAAAGAATTATCATGGTACCATTAAGTGACATAACACTATTAAAACTCAGTGGTGCTTCAGGGAAACAGATTGCTCTCTCCTTACTCACCAACCACTTTCCTCTCCAAAACTGATCTCATTGAGTGGCTGGAGCCTGTCCACAATGGACTCCACTCCTTTCACAGACACAGGAGCCCATCATGATGACAGAGTCCCTCACCTCTTCTTTTCTGGGGGCCCAACAAATCCATGTCCAATGCAGTGCAATTCTTCTCTTCCATTTTGCTGGAGGAAGGGAAGAATGGCACGATTGAGGGCAAGAAGAGCGAATTTAATCTGTTCCCAGGAACACTCCACACTACTGCTAGCACAGGACAGACGAGCACAGGAAAAGGAGCTGAGCAAAGAGGCAAATTGGAGCTGTATGATGCACAAAGGGACACACTGGGTATGCATGGCAGCAAAATAATCAAAGTGGCATGGCTGTGTCAGCATCTAATGGCTTTGGTGTTGTTTGCAATCACATTTATTTAGAACTGTGTTGCCATTGTGCCTGCATTTCAACCACTTGCTTACCCAAACCTCACTAATTCACATCATCCAGGGCAGACACCAGATCGCTTCTGCAGACAAAAAGGTTTGTAGAGGTAGGGCCAGTGGTATCAATCCCTCACAGAACTCCAGTTAATAGAGCTGAGGTGATGCATCTTGCAGGACTGGGATGATCAGTGTGGGATGTCTGATTATAGTAACACCAAGAAATACAAGGACCCTGTGCCTGGGGACTAACTATTTTTGATGCGACAAAGTTTAGGATTTTAAAGGTAGATACGGCAGTAACCAGAAACAACATTTAACTCCACTGATACAGCTTCCATAATAAACAGTTTCAGAAAAACACAAGAGAAAGGAGAATTTAAAAAAATGTTAAATACATGAAAACTGCATAACAAATTTTCTTAACCTTGCATTAGAACTATCCCAAATATTGTCACATAAGTCAACAACAAATCTCTTTTTGTTACATTGTTGATGTGGTTCTGACAGTCAGACATTTGTTCTTTGAAAGACACATGCACTTAAAATTAAGCATGCAAGCAGTCCCATCAGGTACTGATGTGAGGTTCATGCCTTCACTTCAACAGTCGTTTTACAACTAGCTTTTTTAGCGTGCGATGTTTGTGTTCACTTTGTTCACAAGACAATAATTTTAAAATAACTTATACATTCTGGGTAGTACAGGCAACCAGTACATGCCCAATGGATAAAAGTTCACACAAAAAAACAATTACATTAGAAACAGAGATGTTCCACAGTATTTAAAAATCAACTCCCGTATCATTATTATGCAGTTTATACAATTACTGAAGTTTATTCACATACTATCCATAGCAGAGAAAAAGTTTAATGGTGTTCAAGTGCTTACATGCTAAGCCACTGTTTCCACAGTCTTCTAGGATATGATTTATCTACCAAAATTTTTTGAGTTTGGAATTTTCATTAATGCAATTTTTAACTGTTTTGAATGTAGTTTAGTGGTCATGAAATATAAAGTTTAAAAATATTATATATACTAGCTCCCATTATAAATATCAATTTCTGACCTTAAGTTGAACAGACAAAGCAGCATAGTAGCAAAGGCAAAATCAACTACAGAAAGAAGCCTCATTGAGACATAACTTAGAACCTCCCACTGAAAATATGTTTATATTTTACCAAGCAGTAGAACTTTAAAAAGACAGCAAGTCACACTTTGCACATGCATGAGACAACAGCTTTGCCCAGAACTTGCAGCAGAATAGGGATCAAGGGTAACTGACATTCACTCAACACAAACATTTAATTTTGCTGTAAAATACACACCAGGTGAAAGGCAAGGGGCATTAGCTAGACTACGTAAATTCTCTTTAGAACTATCTGGCTAAAGGGCAGAAAAACAACATTGAGATTGCATCGTTAAACACTCAAAATGAAGAAATAAGCAGGACACACTAAGTAAAACATTAGTGCTTTGTACCTGCATTACCAGAAAGATGTTCCAGGTAGCCTCTTTTTTTTGCACAATGCAGAAAAAGAAGCCAGTACCTAGGATGGTAATTTAGTTACTAATGAGGTAAAAATCTACTGGAAAATCTCACCTCTGGTTTTTACTGGAAATTTGTGTGAATATTTTACAGTGGAGTTTTCTCAAAATGGTTTCAGAAAATGTTTTCAAAGTTTAAGAAAATACACTGATGTGTAACAGACATTGTTTAAAATGTTGTATAAGCTGCAAACATTGAGCTGTATACAACGAAGGAAATTAAACAGGGCTGTAGTGCCCATTTCTTGATACCTGAGTGCTTAACTATGCAGCCTAAACAGCATCCCATCTGGATTTTCCTTTTGAGAGACTGAATTCCTAGAGTCTGCTTAAAATGTCAACATTTGAAATCTTGCAAGCAAAGACCAATTATATTCAATCCCAAAGACTCATATGCCTAAAAGGGTATAATTAAAAAAATTAAAGGAAGCGGTCATGCAGGATATTGACAAGGAAAAAGTACTAAAGAAATTTTAGAAAAAGCATTTAACTCACCAGTCCATTGTTTGGCTGAGGTGAAAAAGGCAAACATTACTGAGATGCATCAGTGAGGAAGTTAGAACACAAATCAAGGCCCGTGCCTGCAAGCACATGTGAATAACTTCAGGCCCAGAAGCTCTTTCCGTGGCAAAGTTATTCATATGTGCGCTTGCAGAACCTAAGCTCAGATGTTACCCCCAAAGTACAAAATGCTACTTACATTTTGCTACTGACCTCAATATAAATAGAAATTCACCTGTGTTTAACTGTTTCAACAGTTGAAGAAGACAAAAACCCCCTTGACGTCTTACAAGGTAATGTAATTAATCCATTCTAGCTGCTCACAGTTCCAGTTTGTTTGTTTGTTTTTAACATAAGTCTCTCAGAACGTGTTTAGGCTTATAAACCAGAAGCCTTCCTTGGAAGGTATGTGAGGAGTGTACACCCTGGGGTATAAAGAGCTGTACCTCTGCCTTGCAATACACCAAGAATGCTTATGACATGACAATTAAGCCATTATTCTTTTTATTGGGTATCTCTCTGCCAAGCCTGATGTAACCTGACGTATACAGTATTTAATTGTCTCTTAAAGAGTTGAGTCTTTCCAACATATGCTTGTGTAAATTTGGGGGATCTGAACTGTGTAAGAAATCTAGCTTAAAGAAAAAGGACACCATGCAAATGTGTAGCATGGAGCACGTCTACCCAATTAGACAAACATAACTACACATACAGTATGTATGTGACTAGCATAGGTTCAAATGGATTGCAGATTACAAACCACTGCTTGGAGAAGAGGAAATAAGTAAAAGGTTCAAAAAGCCAGAGTCTTTAAGCACCAATAGTTTGGTAAGATGTAACTGACATGTGTATGGACCAGTGGGCAATCAAAAATTTTTAAAAAGGCTAGATAGGTCAGCTGAGATTCACAAATAGTGAACACAAGATTTGGGGATGACTGTTTTATATACGCTAGCAATGAGGAATCAAACATTGCCCAATCCACTAAAACAGCATGCAGTTCTGATAACCTAAGTTCTCACAGAGAAAGGTGCTGACCAAAGCAGCTCTGTCATACACTATCTGAAATAAAGGAGCACACAACTCTGGCCACACTGAGCCATGTGCTGCTCTGAGTTGTTTGGGGAAGCCCTGTCTCCTGATGTTTCCTCAATGTAAGTTTCATCACTGACTTCAATAAAAGAAGGACATGGAGTAATTTCTTTTTGAAGTGTCAGTATTCAAATATGAAACCTAATGAAAGTAGTAAGTTTTGAAACACCAACACTACATCTAATTGTACCTCCCTTTAGATATGGCCTTGATCCAGCTAATAGCTATTTTTTTTTTCTGGAATGGGAGTATATTGTTAGGCGATTAAATAAAAGTATTTCAATTTGTTTATTCTTCTGATCAGCAAAAAAGCCTAAATAGCAGGTATCCACCTGACAGGAGAGCACTGAGAACTAAAAAAGGTAGGTAAGGATAAGCAGATGTGAAAAAAGAAGGTAAAAAAAGGTACATGGAGAAAATGGGAGAAAAAGCAAAAAGGGACTATCACGTTAAGGCCTGCAAGCAGGACAGGGCCAACATCTGTGCCCACTCTGGGGCCTGCCAGCCGCCGTCCCGAGACCCCGCTGCATCCTCTGCTCCAAACAGGTGTGTGTGTCCGCATGGATAACATCTGTGTGCGCGTATCTCTGTGCATCTGTACATTGTGTAAGAAGGTGCACGGCGGGGCTCTCCCTGAGGCACTACTGGGCCCAAAGGAGCTCGGCGGAGCCGCGGCAGGGCCCGGGCACGGGTGCCCGGAGGGGCAGTGCGGGGCCTCGCCGGGGAGAGCGACGCCGGCACCGACACCGACAGCGGCACCGACAGCGGCACCGACAGCGGCACCGGCCCGGGGGCCCCGGCGGCGGGAGGCGCCGTGCAGTGTCATCCACGCCGATGATGCATCGCAGGGGGAGCGCAGGCCCGCTGCTCCCGGCGCGGGCAGCTGCGGATCCCGGCCGCGCTGGCACCCAGCCGCACCGGCCG
>VYZR01092013.1:4043-16085 GCA_013400675.1 Oxylabes madagascariensis
ATTTCTTTAAATACCTGGTTTTTTTTAGTGGATAGACTTAAATGGATAGTCTTTGGGGGAGTTGATATGAATTAGAATTTCACATTTTACTCAGAGCATGGTTTTGTCACACCTGTTTGTGCATCTACCGTGATTAATATTCAACTGATGTCATTCTGATGTAACTTGATTTGAAGCTGAAGTCCTGAGCTCATCAGAAAGAGCTTCTAGTGGCAAATGAGAATGCTGACACTCCAGAAATGCTTTAGAAAGCTTTAAAAAACATGTGAAGTGGCTTTTCTCTGTATATTCAAGAAGCTAAAGCAAAAGCCAAGTATTTAAAATGAAAAATTGCTTGCCCTCAGGCAATACAATGTATCTGTCATAATGTGCTCACAAAGAAACCATATTAATTTTTAATCATCAAGGACATAGCTGATACCATGTGGAGAATTTCATAACCAGGTATTTAAAGAAATTACTATTGTGTTGATGTATCAACAACAATACTTCAAACTTCAGAAAATGTTGATATTCACTGATAGGCCTAAGCTTTCAAAACATCATTATTTCCCTCTAGGAGCTGACTTTCAAATAGGTAATACTGGCCTCTGTATATTTCTGGAAGTTTAATTTTGAATTATTGCTTACTCTCCCTGTTCTTTCGTAGCTTTAACTGGGATCCTGTCACAGTGAAGATGTGCTTTTGATAGAGATACATTGTTCTGACAAGTCTTGTAACTTTTGCCGGTGCCTCGCATTGAGCTATATTATTGTTATTTGTCATCTCCATGAGAAGCAGGCTGGATGCCTGCGGGTTATTAGGGATAAAGAAAAGGAAGGTGTCCTGCTGTCATGCATTCGGTTGGTGTTTGTACCGCCTTCACATTGTCTACTTGGAGTTACATAGAGCATCTGCATAAGTACACACAAATATTCATTATCCTTGTTTGGGGAACTGCAGTCATTTCTGCTGCAACTGTGTGTTAGTGCAGTGTGTTTCAGAATCCAAAATGTGCAGTAAATGTACTATAAATTATCAAAAGGCAACATTTGGATTTTTCCTAGTCCGCATATGGGTTTGGGAATTCTGTAGCTCATTTAAGTGGATTCTGTTTGTGCTGTATGGAGTTCACTTCAATGTGAAAATGAACTTGACAAGGTACTTTTAGAAGAGGTTTAAAAAAAATATTAATGGATATGATAGACATTTCAGAAAAAGTTTAGTACAGATTGAGAAGGGACAGCAGCTGCTGCTCCTCAGCTTGAAAGGCAGAGGGAACTGTCATGGCCTACTGGTCAGCCACCCTGTACAGACATAGTTTTCTAGTAGCTTCTCCTTAAAGCTACTGCTTATACTTTGGCTTTCTGCTTTGGAAGAAAGGTTTTTGGAGGGGGAAACCAGCAGTTAGTGGCGTGTGTTACGTGAGAGTTCTCAGTAACTCTGTTACAGGCAAAATGCAAATAAGAAAGCCCATTGGACTCAGATTCTGACAGTGCTTATTTGCTGGAAGCTGTCATCTTTTGTAGCATTTTTTCCTCTATAAGAAACAAGGAAAAATATTTGTAGTCTTAAGGTGTAGTTATCCACAAATAACAATCTAATTTTAATTCTTTTCTGAGGCAACTGAGGGTAGAAAATGTTTTTAAGGAAAAAGGCTCTGGGACTTATCTGAACAGCTTTAAACGATTTAATGCTTTGCATGTTGCAAGACAGTTGTTTTCTGCTTATAGTTGGTAGAGTTTTGCAGACCAGAATTTCTGAGTTGTGATGTTAGAGAATTTGTAAGAGTTCTCTTCAGTACATTCTGTATGCAGTTTTTCATTGCTTTGTGTACCATATTTCAAGAAGAAAGTAAAATACGAATGCCAGAACTGTTGGATACAGAAGTTAATAAATTAATCCAAAGAAGACTGAGGAATAATATTGACTTAATTGATTCTTCAAGAGAAGCAGATAGAACCTGTAGGTAACACGTAGCTTTTTCCGGTACAGCATTAGGACAGTCCTCCCACTAAATTGAAACCTGACAGAAGCCCTTGCATGTGATTCTCAGTAGAATCTGGGTAGGAATATGCCTGCAGGATGTCTTGCAGAGCTTTGTTCACTCCAAGGGAGGAGACGTGGCAGTGACTGAATGAATGGAGAAGATGGATGTTTATAGTTTGTGTGCAGTGGAGTAGAAGAGGGGGAGTCCTGATAAGCCAGACTATATGGGAGTACTTCATATGTATGGTATCTGGTGATACTAAACACAAAATTAAAATAAACAGATGCTGGTGCTCGTGCAGCATTTTCTCTCAGGAGAAATCCCTCTGCTTTATACTTCCTCTTCCTTTTTCATTCTATCTCTGTAAATTTTGGGTTCTTTTTCTACGTTCAGGCAGAGAAGGGGAGATAAGAAGTGTCCTTGGTGTAGAAAGCTCTTGGGGAAAAAAGACGTGCTTTTGTATTATCTTAAGCTGAAAGAGGAAGTGAATGTCATGTGTCACTTTTTTTTGGGCAAGTTCTCCAACCACAAGGACATGTGCAGCCAAGCATTGCCGGAGTAATGTGGGTAGATGCCCAAGTTGTGCAGAAAAGATGTGATTTCAGGCATTCTTTCTCTTCAGGACTTCCTTCAGGCAGATTTGGACTGATGGGACTCCAGGTGTTGTACGTACTTCTTTTGTGTTAGCTCTCCCTAAGTGTAGTGTATGGAGGTTGCCCCAGCCTGGTCATCTGAGCATGTATTGGCCAGGATAAAGCATTTGGTTCCACAGTGTGGAGCTCTGCTGCAATAGGCAATAGGAAAAAAGTTTAGAAAACTAAGGATGAAGTAAGTTGAAACTTAGTAGCTCCAGGAGCTAGACTGGCTTTTCTTGTATGATGCTTTTGGATCCAGTTCAGTAATGGTTATTCCTCACATTTCAAATGCAAGTGGTAACAAATGACTTTGCTATCCTTTTAGGTTTGAGGCTTATATACAGTGGTTTCAACTGCCATTTTTGCTTTCTTAATCTTTCTATTAGTCTAGAGGAAGCAAAAGTAGAGAAGGAGATTGGGTTGGTAAATTGCCATTACTTTTCCATTTCTCCTAGGTGTAAAAAGTGAAGGCTAAAAACATCTTTTGTACACCTTTATTGCTGTATAGCTGGGGATGAATTGTGGAAAGTGAATTTACAGGAAGTAGATTCTTTCTCAAATTAAATGCATTCTTTTATTTAACTGTTGTGGTTAGTGTATTTTTATTGTTTTATTTTCCTTAAAAGTTTTAGGTTCCAGGAAGACTTTAGACAAAGTTAATATTAATGAGTAATTTTAAAAGAAAAGTTAAATTATTAATAACACCTCAGAAAGTCAGTAATGTACTGGAACAAAAATGGCAGCTTCCTGAAACAAGATTGTTGGAGTAAGGCTCTTCAATCAGTGATTTCCAACAGTATCCTGGAAAACAATTTAGTAGAGTGCTCTGTTCAACATCTGGCTTTCTCATTTTTAAAACGGCTGTTCTTTCTGTTTCCACACTTTTTAAAAAAGGTAGTTCTGTTTTAAGTAGAGACATGTTCTTGTTGAGATGAAACAGAAAAATGGTTACATTTCTGTTTGATTCTATGTGTTCTGATAAGTTTTCTTAATTACTACATTGTTATTTTTAGCTAAGTTCATCCTTGCACTTTCCTTATTTAAACTTCCTTTTCATGGGATTCTAATTTTATCCTGAATTTTTTTGTAGCATATTCCTCCTTACATGTTCAAACCTAAATTGGAGGATAAAAAGGTTGATGTTTTCAATCTTTTTTGCATTCACCAATATCAGTTTAACTTAGCTCTTCCAACTTTTAAAGGCTTATTTTTGCTTAATAATGTAAACAGACAGAAGACCTAGTTAGGATTAAAGTCTCTAGTATACGAAACAATTGTACTGACAGTTGTGATTTTTCCCCTGGAAACAGTGCAAAAACGTCAGGAGAGAGGAAAGGAGGAGTTATTTCTAAGTGCCTGGATACATTTGACTGTTTTATTTATAAAGTTGGGGAGCAGCAGATTAATCTCAGAACTGTGGAGTTAAGAAAAATCAATTCTTGTTTTTTGCAATGCTGGAGTTTCTGCTGACCCGTCAGCCCCTTGGGCTCCTGCTCCCACAGAACTGCTGGGACAGAGGAGGGCGGCGCCTCAGCCTCCACGCACAGCGACATATGGTGTGTGGGACATCATCAAAATACATGAGAAGCGAGTGAAATTTCCAACACCTGTCTTCTGTTGTGTGTCCGTGTAATTTCAGTTACACTATTTTTGTCAATGATGTTTTTTTTTTTAGAAAATATTCATGTGTATTAAATTTGACAGCTATTTATGAAAGAAAACTAAGAAAAAACCCACCAACCAACCAACAACAGATTTTGCAACTGGCTACCATAATAAATATGATACTTTCCATCCTTGTGCAAGTGGATTACAGGAAGGTTTGAACAAGGGCCTTTCATTAGCTTTCAGCATGGCTCTGTCTTGACTGAGTTAATGGAATAGTGGGAGAAGTAACAAAAGCAATTTGTTGGTGTGTTTGCCAAAAGTACAGCTATTTTTAAAGTAATGTTTGAATGTGCATTGGATTTCCTAGAACCTCCTTGTATTTGGAGTAGAAACACCAGATTAAAGCTGTGGTTTTATGCAGGACAGTCAAATATATGGATTTGACTTGCCAACTTAAATGCTGACTGGGTGAGTCTTTTTTCTTTTGCGTTGGGACTGTGTTTCATGTCTGATATTGAAGAAATACCCATAGTGCAATCTATGCTAATTTATTTATAAGGTAAAAAAAATAATTTGTCACCCTTACAGATTGAACGGTTTGTGTCCATGTTCAATAATAAAATGTTAGAACCGAACAGAAACACAAATTGCCTTAGAGTTCACCACACCTTCCTTAAGGCCAGGTATTTTGTAGAACAACCTTTTTCTCAACTTCTGCTTTGCAGCTTTGCATGTTGAGGGTACTTAATAACTCAAGATCTGAAACATTAAAATGTGTGATGCCGGGGAGGCCTGGAGTACCTGTTGGACAACTGGCACTGGCACACATCTCTGAGCGGTGCTTGTTAGAGTCCGGGCTGTCAGACCAGCAGTAGAGGTGCCTGCTGCTTTTGAGTGTGAAACCTTTTGTGTGCATGGATGTGGCTGGGCAAATTGCTGTTAGGAGCATGTGGAAATTAGTATTTGTTTTCAGGCACCTCGGCATATATCAAGCATCCATCCTCATGTGTAATGCAGGTTAGAGCAGGGTGCCAATAATGCTAGGGTTGCAGGGCTGATCCCTGTACGGGCCNAGATGAGCGTGAATGAAAACTTTACAGCGTAACAGTAGTGCTTCAGTTTCACTGCAGACAGCTTTAGGTGTGGTTTGAGATCGGAAAAACCTCGTGGGAGTTTAGGTTCAGCAGTGGCGGTGTGCCTTTTATATTGCCGAAAATTTTCGTCTCCTCTGGTGCCTGCTGAGAGCCGGGGGAGGAAGGCGGAGCGGCCGCGGTCCCCGCTAGGTGGCGGCCGTGCCCTCCCGGCTCCGGCGCCGCGGAGCCCCCGCCCGCGCGGGACGGGACGGGACGGGACGGGACGGGACGTGGAGTGAGTCCTGGGTGCCTGCGGACACCCCAGTGACTGCGGGAGAGCGCCTGTGGCCCGCGCCTTCCTAATGACGTCTGCAGCTGCTGGTTTCTCTGGTTTGTTGTCATTTTAGAAAGTGAAGGCCGAAACTCCGTTGCAACTGAAATTTTCTCAGTATCTTCCAAGAAGAAGTAGTGTTATAAAACAGAATTAACAACTAGATGATTTGTTAGCCATTGTGGTCGTTCGGCCACGAGAAAAAGGGCAGTAGAAGAGATGCCTCTTGTTTATTTTGGGGGGTTTATTTGTTTGTTTGTTTGCTTTTAGTTTGTTTTTTTCCAGTATCCATTATTTTTCGCTCCAAGGTAAATTTGTGAGGTTTGGGAGTTTTTTATTCTGTAGCAGTTTCAGCTCATTAAAAAAAAAAAAAAATCAAAACTTAGCAGTTTTCGTTGGTTTTTTTGAGGGAGGGATGGGGCTAATGTGAAAGACCTACTCATGTGCATTAAATACGTCATTTCTTTGAAGACCAGGTCTTGAGGATATCAGTTTCTGCTACTGACGTCCATGTTCTGTTAAAGTAAATTTTTTAGTCTTATGATGCAAACATCCTGGAGAGCAAATTCTTTGAGATGCATGGAGCAGCCACTAGTTTGAACGGCATGAGTTTATTTTCAGTGCTTGTTTTTTACTGCCAGAATTTCACTATTCAGATTTCTTACTCTGAATATCATTCCGACCCTAATGAATTGAAAATTAATACAGAAACATTTGTAGAGGAAAGTTTTGGAAAACATATTTTTTTTTAGTGTGCACATACATTGTATAATTTGAGTAGATTTGGGAAAAAGTACAAAAGCAGAAAACAATAGGCAGAAGTGTTTAGTACTCTAATTGATTTTTGAAGAAAATACAGCAGCCAAAGTATTTAGGTGTGTAAAGTAGTCTAAACTGTCTGGAATTTGTGAAGATAGGGCACATGCCAAGCATTACTTACTCAGTATGTTCGGGTTGTTGATGGTGCAAGAGATTATTTGTTTTTAATTACAGTTTAAATGAGTTGAATACCATCCTAGATACAAATTCCTTATAGGGGTTACTAATCAGCTATGCTGTTGTGCTTGCGTGAAATTTATAGCTGAACAACCCCGTGCAATAGCAGATGCTGTGCGACTTGCAAGCACAACTTTAATCTGTGCAGTGTCACTTGCAGAGTAGAAGGTCATGCTTTGAAATGTGTGCAGTATGTGATTGGCAGTAGATGTTGTGAGAGGAACCCACTTGCCTGGTTATTTGTCCCAGTCTCTTCATACTTACTCTAAATTGTGATTAAAGTAACTTCAACTGTGTGACATCAAGCAGCTTTTTCACTGCAACACTACCACCCCTTGAAACTTACAGCTCCTTCCTACTTACTTCCAGTCCATTTTGCTCTTCCTGTTAAACCGTTAAAATTTTAGTAAGCATTAGCACTTTACAAATTCTCTTTTTCATTATGCTGTTCCTTGTCTCTCGCTTTCTATGTGAAACACAGGTAGCAATTATACGTGATGTGGGAGCACAGTCCCAGCAGTATATCTTAAGTTTAGGCAGTGTGGTCCAAGTTTAAGGCTAACCAAGCCCCTCCATATCCTTAGTCACATTTCTGCTTCCTAATGTGTCACTTGCAGTTAATTCCCGCTAGCTGTGCAGAGTTGTCAGGTATTTTAATATTTATAATAGATGTGTGGTTTCAGCCCTCAGCTCTTCCCCCTGCAGTACTGAGGCGCTCTGGTCATCCTGCAGGAGCTCCTTGCAAATCCCTGAATCACTCTTTCCTGAAATGCTGTTAGCATCACCGCAGTGTGTCTCCCTGGCTCCGCTTGCCATTGCACAGTCAGGGAACAGAGCAGAGCAGGCAGCTTTTCTTCATCCTCGGCCTCCTGTGCCACGTGCTGCTGTCAGCAGCAGTGAGAGCCTTTGGAGCTGTCGTGCTTTCAGGGGACACGGCTTTGAACGGCAGGGCTTGGGGCAGGAGAGGATTGCTGAGGAGCGGGTGATGGGCAGATGCTAACCTGGGTGGCTCAGAGCCCACCTTGGGCACATTCTCTAGCTCCGTGATCCCGGGGTCCCAGCTCGGGTGTGGAACGGGAGGAGAGGCTCCGGTACCAGCAGGCGGCTCGGCCGACCCGTGTGAGGGCTGGTTGTTCTCAGCTGGCAGCGCCAAGCGCTCCGGAGTGATCAGGTGGCACTTGCAAGCCAGACTGGAGGCCTTCTGTAAATAGTACTGGGTGGCAGTGCTGCAGAGGGGAACGGCTTATGAAGCGAGAGTGTCTGCAGTTTTAAATAAAGTGTTACAACAGCTGCACAGACCCAGATTTTAAGGTTCTGTGTTCCAATTTTAAATGTTATAGTCCCTCTAATTTTGGATTATTTTGACTAGGCACAGCTGTTAAGCCTTTCTCTCTTCCCTCTCCTCTCCCCAAAGAACATAAGCCCCAATAAGCCTATGGTTATCTGTTGTAATATGAGCCTTGCTGGCTATCACATATTGAATGAATGTTATTAACTACCTGGTGATTAAGTTGGAAGAGAGAATGGAGAGTAACTTGAAATAGGACAGTGACTAAATAGAAAGACAATACCTTACTTGTAGCAGAACATTTTTCAAAATAATGTGACTAGAAATACACATTTTAAAAGAAATTCTTTAACTTGGTTTGTTTTGGGAACAATATCTATATATGTAACATCTGAAAAATCTTACAAAAAGCTTTTACAGGTGTGTCTTCAGAAGGTATTTTACTCTTGTTACCTAAACTAGCTGGCCTATTACTGTTGCCTTCCCAGGATGTTGCCTTCCCAGGAATCAATGCCTTTGAGAAGTAAGATTGCTTCACCTGTGTAACAATAGGCCAGTTAAATTACTAAGGGCACATATTAAATGTTTTTGCAGTTTTGTTAATGTTAACTAAAATAGCTCACTGTGACTAATTTTATTTCCTGAAGAAAAATATGTGGTATTTTCTAAATCTGAATGTCTTTCACAAAATGTCACAAAAGACCAGTTCAGGGTAAACAACAAAAACTTGAACCATATCACAAAATACAAGTTGTGGCATTAAACAAACCCTACAAAACATGGATTACAAATTTGCCAGTTCATAATGAGTTAAGTAAATTGATAAAATCATGTTTTGGGATCTGTTTTTTGCATTTAATGTCTGATGGTAATTTTCCAGCAGTCTAGTTTTAATGAAAACATTTACTCATGTAAATGAGGGTTTCAATTTGCCTGTGTTGACAATATTATTTATTTTCATAGGGAAAAATCCTCCCTTTCTTTACCACCTACTTTCAGAAATCCTTTGGAATGTACCAAGGAAATGTCATCCTTCCTTTGACATTCATGTTTTGTTTGGGTTTTTTCTTTTATTTTAGTTTCTATGAAGTAATGTAAACTCTAGCTTAATTTGATCTGGCATCCCCGCAGTTGAACATTTGTAAGTATCTTGTATTGTGGCCCATCTGGGTTGTCATAGAAACCGGAGACCTCCATCCTCCTCATTGTTGTTGAAAATGGAATGCAAACAGGGCATCAAAGTGACAGTTTTTGTAGTACAATTGAGAGCCCTGTGAAGATCCAAACAGAAGGGGTTCTTACTGGACTTGTGCTCCTGTGGCCTGTTGTAGCTGTTGCTACAGTACACACTATTTTCTCTTGAATATCTAGCAGCTGGGCAAAAGGAAAAATGTGAGCATCATGAAAAACCCAAGCTCGTGTGGTTAATCCTGTCCACAGCTTTTTCCTCACTTCGTTTTTTTGATGTATTTGTCTTGGACTGGACTGTTAACTAGTAAGGAGATCAGAGCATGTTACTGCAAATCATTTGTGCTGTGAGGGGGCTGAAAGCCCCTGTAGCATGTCCATGTGGTTTAATGTTTCTCTGCACTGATCTTCTGTCCTCTTACAAGAAAAAAAACCAGCCAAATACTTCTGGCAAATGCGTTGAAAGATTTCTCTTGGAAAATAGTAGAAATGCCAAGTGATCATTCTTTAAATCTGTATGCATTTAACAGATATAATTGCTGAATCACACACGGCTTCCCTTCCCCCACGTACACTCCAGCTGTGTACTCAGCAGTTCTGCTGGCATGCTGGTGAATGGTCCTGTCTCCTCCCCAGGACAAAGAACCTTTGAAATCGCCGCTGAATCTTCGCCAGTGCTGCCAATTGTACATGATTGTGGATTTCCAAAATAGGTTGAGAAATAATTTTCTAAATAGTGACTTGCTCATCGACTGAGAGACAGGCTCTGTCAGCACAAAGGGGGCATAGGAACAGTTTGGTTTTGTGTGTGGGAGAAAACTCTTAGTACAGTCTGTTCATGCTGAGCATGCTGTTGCTGGCCTGAAAGCAGCTGCCTCTATAGCCTCTGCTGCTGGTGCAGTTTCTTGAGTAATGTGGGTCACTGGGCAGGCTTCTGATCTTCTCTAAATTGATTAAGGAAATGAGTTTCTGCCCCTGTGCAGAAAAGATGAATCCTCTAGTTCAGAGAGGATTGAGAATCTGTATGAGAATCTGTGCTGCAAGAGTTAAAGGCTTGGAGCAAAACCCCCCCTTTCATCATTACTCTGGTAAATTGGAAGAGGAAGATGAGAAATGTGGAGGCAGAATGCTACAATCCTGCATTATTTGTCTAGCTCATAATAAATACATTCAAAATGCAGAGTAGGAAAGGGCCTCTGAATGATGATTACTGTTTACATAGTACTAGTATATGTTAAATATTTCAAAAGATCTTTGCAAACTTTGTTTTCGGCCTACAGAGCATTGTGTGCTATTCATACAAACTACCAGCAAGGAAGCAAAATAGGAAAAACCATTAAGAATGTAGGTCTGTGGGGTTAACTCAAGCATGGTTTACTGCTCAGTTCTTGCTTATGTATATATGAAATATACATGAAATATGGAGTTTTTTCTTCAATGGAAATACATTGAAAAAAATCTCAAAGTATTCCCTGCACTACTACTTGTGTCACCTCAGACTTCCCTCTGGGCATAGGCCTGACATATCAGTGAGGAGGCACTTTAAAAGGGACCTGTATGACTGAAGTGTGCCCTTTTTTTCAAGTAATTCTGATAAAATGCAATGCTTTCTTCTACAAGCCCTCCCTGGCAGTGGGAAAGGACTAATTTTTGCTTGTCTGACTTCACTGCTTTTCAATTCAGCTTTACATTGTCTGTGAGTGCTGTTTGCTTGTGCGAACCTATTTTTTCTTACTCTTTCCTGTGTTTCCTGATTTGGGTTTTTGATACTGTTCTTTAGTTTTCTTCTGAGCTTCCTCACAATCAGTGACAGCTTGACTATTTTCCTATGCAAACTGACAGACGTGTTTTGGATTTACTGTGATTTTTGATATAGAATCACAGAATAGCCTGAGCTGGAAGGGACCCAGAAAAGTCATCGAGTCCAGCTCCTAAGTGAATGCTCCATATGGGGTACGAACTGGTGACCTTGGCATTATTAGCACCATGCTCTAACCGAGTACAAATGTATTTTTATGATCCTCCAAACAATTGCCATGAAAGTCCTACTGGGCTCATAATTAATACTGGCTATACAGTGCAAAGTCAAGTATTTCTGTTTGCATATTAATGGGTTGGAGGTTTTTTGTTTGGTTAGTTTTTGTTTTGTTTTGGTTTGGTTTTTTTTAATTTCTGCAACATATATTAAACATTGACATTTTTGTTACAATTGGTTGATATTTTCTCAGCTTTTGGTCATGGTACTTCTTTTTTCCAAGTAAAGTTAGGTCACTATTTACTTACATGCACTTCCATGTATTTAGTGATATAAAATGTGCATGTGTAGGATAGATCTTTTAAAAGCCTCTTTCCTCTGCTTACATCCTGTCTCAACTGTAGATGAATTACAATAGAGGATAGTTTTACCAAAACAAATAATTATGTTCTACTTTCTTGACTATGTGCCCTATTGTATTTGTCAGAAAACAAAAAGAAACCCTAAGTCTTGTTCCCCCAAAACAGCCCTGCACTTCAGCATCAACTTGGTTTATTCAGAGGTAGTGTGAGGGAAAACGTTTTCTCAGTTGTTTCTTTTATCTAATAGCCCCTCAACTTCAGATCCCGTAGAACCTGCTCCCTAATATTGAAGCTCCTTTTGGCTTCTCATTTTGTGGAGGTTGTCTGAGAAAGAGGATTATGTGGGGGCTTATTTTTATGAACAGGAGTTTAAAAGGGTAAACATTACATGTATAAAATTTTAATTAAACTGTTGTTGCAAAGACAGCGCAGCTTTAAGGTAGTTTTCTGGGTTAATAATAGAACTTGAGATCCTAGTATGAGTAAAGCTACCAGACCTGAGGACACAAAGCGAGATGGATTGCTGTAACAACCTGTGCTTCAGTTGCTAGGTTTCTGTAATCTTTCAGTCCTTCTCAACAGTGCAACATGTGATTTCTTTAAAAAAAAAAAAAAG